>JADRCD010206028.1:0-12988 GCA_019843815.1 Montemys delectorum | reverse complement strand
AGAGAGAGAGAGAGAGAGAGAGAGAGAGAGAGAGAGAGAGAGAGAGAAAGAGAGAATTTGTAAAGACTCAGCTCATCAGCTCACCCAATGGTAGAGACCGGCAAGGCAAGGATCCATAGGGTAGCCTGACAGACTGGAGATCCAGAGGAAGGCTGGTGGTACAGCCTCAGTCATGCATCTGAGACAGAACTCCCTCTTCTTTCTAACTCTTTTCTCAATTATGAGCCTCAACTGATTGGATAAATCCCACCCACATTATCAAGGGCCTTCTGCTTAATCTCATCTAAAAAGAAGCAGAGATGTTGAGTCTAGTGTCTCCCTCAAGTATTTTGTTATCTTGGCCTAGCCAAGTTGATACATAAAATTACCCATCACAAAGATTATTATATAATCTTATATAATAATATAAGATAATCTTATACTTATCAATAGCAAAGATAGGAGAGGATTAGATAAGGGCTGGGCTATAGAGTGTGGAGAGAACTCTCTGAAGGTTCTGACTCTTAGTAGTTGTTCAGTTGATCACAGGGTCTCTAATGGATCCTGAATTGATGAAAGAGCATGAAAGAGGCATGGTGTAGCAACCGACCTTACCTTCAGGAAGGACTATTGAGTATAGATGGGTAGAACCTTTGTGAGGGAACCTTTCAGATTTTGGGCTTGTGGTCAACAGAACAGCTGAATGGATATTCTCTTGCCTCTTAGTCATCAGAATGCAGATCCTCTGGTGAAGTGGAAACTTAAGGGTTCTTTAAGAGTCAGTTGTGTTGGATGGTGTTTTGCTGGGGCAAACACGTGAAGGAGTGTTTTCCTGAAGGGGACACAGGTGAGAGGCTAAGGCAAACTCATGAAGGAATGTTTCACTAAAGCAGACACAGGAGAGAGGATGTTCTGCTAAAGCAAACATGTGAAAGGACATATGATGAAGGATTCTTTGCTAACAATACACATGTATTGGTCTGTCTTACATTGCATAGTTAAGCTGCATTTGTTGGGGGTCCTAGGACTTGGGCTAATTGGATGCACATGCTGGGGCAAGGAACATGGAGGACACGTGATGTTTGGAGGGTATAAATGGGACTCCACAGAGTGACAGACAGGGCTTGGCTTGCTGGGACAGCTACTTGGGCAATGCTTGTGGGTCTTACATCTTTACCGACCTTTGCTTCCCTAAGAGAGGTATAGTCGAGAACTTCTCTTGGTGGTCCTATTGGTTCTTCCTGCTGACTTGAACCAAGGCTGAGGCCTGGCTGTTTCTGTTAGGTCATGTCACCACTGCTGATAACTCAACTCTACTGAACTGGACTGCTGATTTATTTGTGAAGTGTTGGTGAGTGGATCGAGCTGCTGCCGCCTCCTAACCTGGGAACTGAACTGCCAGTTTCCAGACAACACAGATGAGACTTGCTCCAAAGAACCTTTCTAAACAGGTCCACTTCCCCCATCCCCTTATCCTTTCTTTTCTACTGCCTCTGGTGGGGTGGTGGGTTACAAGGGAGGTTAAAATGTTTAAGAACTATCACTAAAAATAGGATTTGAAAAAATAAAGTTATACTCTGGAGATTAAAAAAGGAACTATATGAACTATTTTTCCCCTCCCTCCATTTTTTAACTTGAGTTAAAGACATATACATTTATCTCCCTGAGACCAACTTATTTATTTATTTATTTATTTATTTATTTATTTCCAGGGCTGCCTTTTCTCACTGTAATAAAAATTCCAGTTAAATATCTTTCCTTTGCTCAGAAAAGCCTGAAGTCTTTTCACATCCATCCTGTCCTTGGCAAGACTCCTTGGAGAGTAGCCTGGGCCAGGCCTAGTAGTAAGGCGCCTGCTCTAGGTTGAGGGTGGATCTATTCTAGTCATGGGCTTTGTGATCTGGACAAAGAAACTGAGTGTGTGCCTGTCAAATTGTCAGGCAACTCTAAATGTGGTGGGGCAGCTGAATTCTAGCAGAAAATCATGCAATATAAGGTTTAGTAATTGGGAGAAATTGCCCCATAGGAAAAAGAATTGGAGAAAATTCAGCAGGAATTATACATCTATAGAATTCTAACTTGGGGACTGCAAAGTGACCTTGAAGACCAGGAATCAATGGTCCTCAGCTAGGAAATGGAGCAGTCAGATGGCTCATAGCTATAGTTCCAGAATTCACAAGGTTGAGATGAGGGATTACTGAGAGTGGAGGGCAGCCTGGGCTACATAAGGAGTTCTAGGTCAACCTGAGATATAGACCAAGACTATAACAAATAAAAAAGCAAACAAACAGCAAATAGAAATGCAAAAGAAGAACATATGGGAAGGTTATAGCACACACATGCCAAAATCTTCCGTAGCAGAATGTCTTTTCAAAGACCTTTCTGCTCTGTTTATTTTTATGAATTAGAGAAAAAGGACCTCATCTTGCCCATCACTGGATTTTCAAGGACAATTATGCATGATCAATAAATTTTGGTTGAAAAATAACAACACAATGAAACCCCACATATTTTCAGTGTATCAATGTCTGGATTCTCGAGTCCCTTCTCTGACTGTGTCTCGTCGGATCTATGGATGCAAAGTCTGCAGTTATGGATGGATGGTTACATTATAGTAACTGTCTTTTTCCACCTCAGATGCTTGTTTCTATACACTGCCTAATTCAGCAACTCTCTTAAAACTGTAAAGGAAGGAAGTTCTCCAAGACTTTGAGCAGCTCACAACATAGGGGAAAAAATGCTTTGTGTGTGGTACTTCCGCTGGAGAATACTGAGGGTACAGCAGCTTTGTTTAAAGTTAAAGCCACATTCTAGAGTAAGCTTGTAATCAAGCTGAAATACTAAGATAATTTTTATGAATCTTTTTGCCAGACAGCACCCTGTCCTTTCTGTGCAAGTGAGTTAGATCTCATTCACTGTGTAGGGATTCGAATCTCATTTTTATTTTTGAAGTCCAAGAAAAGTTGCTTTCAATTTGACATTGACATTACAGTAGCTGTCCTTCTAGGCTTTGGGCCATGGGGAAAACATATATGCATGTATTTTTCTGTTTTCATGTTGCTCTTTGACAATGATGTTGAGAGGACTGGGACTAAGATGAGGCTTCAGTGGTAACCACCTCTTTCCACACTGACCCAGATTCATGACCCATATTCATAAGATGAATACCAATTGTAAGCTGAAAATACACACCAAAGCACTATCAATACCCCTCATTTGCCATCTTATCTATTGAGTTACTATAAATGACATTTTAATTTTTTCCTAAAATAAGACAATAATACATGCTTATAGCACAACTTCTTGGCATGCACATGTTGGCTCTGTTCAAATTCTCATTTTTTTAATTTGCTTACCACTTTAAAATGGAACTATTTTCTGATAAACTTGCTTGTAGGTGATCTCATAGCCATGCAAATATCAGAGTGCCCTTCACATAAGCCTGCAAAAGACAGCCCATGGCATACCGAAGCTATACAGTGCTTTCTATTGCTCGTAGGCTGCAGACCTGGACTGAACTAAATACTGTAGGCTACTATGGCAAAAAAGTAAATATTTATATAGCTAAACACATATCTTACAAAAAATTTTTCAACAACAGGAGTTTTCAGCTCCTTGAAAATCTTACATAGCGACTGTCATATACAAGGTCCGTCATTTAGGACATCACTGTTAATGACATTGGCCGTAAATCTAAGTTAGACTATGACCTGGCACAGACATTGAGCTGACATTCCATGATGGGGATGCCACTGGATGGCTGTCTTCAAATTTATTTACTTCTTTCATGATTCCTTTGACACCACAGTGGAAGCTCTCTTAATACCCACAAGTAAGGTGATTTAAACCCGGACATAAACTTTCTGAGGTTGGCCTTACTAAACATGATAGATCCATCTTGAGTTCCTCTGGTGAGTGGCATGAGCTGTCAGTCAGACTATTCCCTGAAGGAGGAGACAATGGAACATTATTTTGTCACCCTGAACATCTTCATTTTGTAAAAGTCACCTGGGGAAGAAGGAAGCTGCTTTTCCTCCTGAAGCTTGAACCTTTTCCCTGAGGAACTGGAAATTTCTTCCTGAAGATTCTTAGGTTTTTCTGCTGAATACATGAAGGCCTTGAATCCATGGTGCCAAGAAGCCAATCATGGGGTCTCAAGATACCAAGTAGCATCCAGGTCAAACAGCCCTGGCTCAGAGCGGTCACAAGTCAGAGTTATTCCTTCCTTGAGAACTCCTCCCATTGTTCTCCTGAGGAGAAGTGGCAAATGAGTGAACTAGGAACTATCCTAAAGGGAGAGAGATTGTCTTCTGCTTCTTCCCAACCCTGTTTCTAATGCCAGCCTTGGATTGTGGAAGATAACGCATGTTCTTGTTCCCATGGCGTGTCCAACATGATGAGTTCCATCAAACATCGTTCATTTTAGAGAATCACGTCGGGCTCCATCCTTTCTTTTTCTTTCTTTTTTCTTTTTTTTGTTTCCATCTGTTTTCTTTATTTACATGTCATATGATTTCTCCTTTCCCAGTTTCCCCTCCGAAAAACAAACAAACAAAAACAAGGACAAATGTAGCGCGCTACCTCGCCGATAAGGAGCACGCCACACTCAGGATTCTTCTGACAGCAATTTATTGTTACAGCTCTTTTAGATGGCATGAAGTAGAAGGACGAAGGACCCCAAACGCCGAAACCCCACGGCTTATATAGATCTCTGGGAGACGTGCAGATCCCTCATTGGCTCTAGCCTTAGTGCCTAATTAGCATGCTAAGTTTTGTGCCTTGCGCCTTGCGCAGGCGCACATTCAAGCAGGGCTTCCGAGAAGAACCAGGAAGCAGGAAGCCGGCGCCATCTTATAATGGCGAGTGCGGCTCCTAACAGACAAACCCCTTTTGCCTCCCCTCTCCCCATGCCTGCCACCCCACCCTCTCCCACTTATTGGCTCTGGCATTCCCCTACACTGGCACAGAACCTTCACAGGGCCGAGGGCCTCTTCTCCCATTGATGATCGACTTTGCAATCCTCTACTATCCAAATGCTGCCAGAGCAATCAATCCCACCATGTATAGTCCTTGGTTGGCGGTTGGGTCCCTGGTAGCTCTGAGGGTACTAGTTAGTTCATATTGTTGTTTGTCCTAAGGGGCTGCAAACCCTTCAGCTCCTTGGGTCCTTTCTCTAACTCCTTCATTGGGGACCCTGTACTCAGTTCAATGGATGGCTGTGAGCCTCTACCTCTGTGTTAGTCAGGTACTGTCAAGGCTCCATGCTTTCTAACGCTGAGATTCCCAAAGTCATTCTAAAAAGGGACAAGTTACAGACTTACTTCACAAAAGAGTATCAAAGTTTGAGACCCTAAGAAGTGGCATGGTGATAAAGAGGTCAAGTGCCTCATTTTAGAGCAAAAAACTGAACCCAGAGAGATTCTGTGCACTTGTACAAGGCCACCAAAACAGTAAGGAGTGGAGATGCCCCTTGAGCTCAGGGTTTTGCAGTCCTGGCTCCCTTCACTACAACAAACTGTTGCCTCTTTTACCAATAAGTTCTAGTTTCGCTGTCAGCTTTTATTTCTAACTTTTCCCTAAAGTACATTTTCCCTACCGGACAATAATTAAATAAAATAGAATTTGAATAGTTTCTGGTTTCTGCTAACATCATGCACATCTTCTAAGAGTGGGAATCTATAAGGTGATAAATTTAGACATAGATGTTACTCATAGAAAAACAGTATGGAGGCAGCTCAGTGTGGCACAGGTATAACACAGAAAGAGTAGACAGGTCACAGTTGACCGCAGGTGGAGGGACGCAGCTGGGAAGTGTTCGTGCTAAAAAGCCCAAATGATAGCGAAATATATTTATAGAAGGATGACATACAAAGCTCAGGAAGAAAGCATTAGGCTTCTATCTATATTAGTCAGATCTCCATTAAATACGAGGCTCAGTTTGTCATACTTTGAAAAGATGGCTCCCAGAGGGAAGAAACAAAGCAATAGGAAATAACAAATTGAGTGAACGTTGAGGACTTCTGGCTGCTGATGTCAATAATCTTCACACGTTTATCCACTGTCTGGCTGCTTGAGCAGGCAGGGTGGAAGTGGGGGTAAAGGACATGGGACTCAGCCAGAAACATGCCCAACCTGCTGGCCTCTCAGCACTGGATTTTAAAATGCAGTCTTGTCACTTATCTTCAGGTTATTGTGCAGACTTCTGCCTGGTGGACTCTGTGGAGACTTGGTGGCTCCGACAAGGATGGCTGCTCTATGTGGGCAGGGCTCACATAGCTTATTTCATCCGTGTGATAATTAAAAAGACTTCAAGAATAGATGAGATAGAACAGCCATGGGTTCACCTCAATAGTCTTTGGCTCATACCTGGCTTATGAAATTTCCTCTGCCTGTTGGCCCAGCAGCACTGGATTGGAGAAGGCTATTTCCCACCTATACACGAGAGATTTTCTCATTCGGTCTTTAAACCACCTTACCCCATGTGAGGACCTAAACCATGGCAATCTTACTCCATCTTTCCATTGCTTTGAGAATTAGAATTTTGATATTGCTCTGTATGGCCGTATTTATTTTGTCATCCCTAAAGCTAACGTCCAAGCTGTTCATAATTCTTTGCTATAAAACACAACAAACAAATAAAAAATCATTACAATAAATATCCTTGTATAGTTATTTTTATATGAATACAGCTGTAGAAAAAGTCCCATAAATAAAATTTTAGTCAATGTCTTTAACTTTTGATATTGCCCAATTGTTCTCTAAAGAGCCTTCACCAATTCCCCTATCTACTACTGGTACAGAAGGGCTTTGTGTGTGTGTGTGTGTGTGTATGTGTGTGTGTGTGTGTGTGTGTGTGTGTGTGTGTGTGTGTGAGAGAGAGAGAGAGAGAGAGAGAGAGAGAGAGAGAGAGAGAGAGAGAGAGAGAGAGAAGATACTAAGAAAGGATGATAGGTACATCATGGGGAGGGACAAGAAATGCCTTTTGTGTTTCACACTTCATGAAGCCTTGTTGGTGTTATTTTGGGAGTTCTTGGGTGCCCCAGTAAAGAGGACAGAACAGTTGTGCTTGTCTCAGAGTGGGCATCTGCCAGAATCTGGGTTTATTTTTGATCACTCACTGATGTGTTCCTGCATTTGTGGAGGACTCTCAGCTTCCCTCAGAAATGACCCATTTGTTGCTACCTATTTGGGTAGTCTCTCAGCTCTCATGGTTCTTGGCAAACTATGGCATGTAACCTGCCAAACTAGAGTCATATGCTCTGCTGTTTGGGAAGGTGTATGGATTAAAATATGGCTTTCCTTTTATTGTCACCCTTTGACTTTCTATTATGAGAAATTTCAAGCATATAAAAAATGGAGAAATATTATGAAATGACTGTATGTTTTTACCTACCCTTTCCTTTATTATCCCTAACTCATGGCCTATCTTGTTCATCTATACCTACCTCCTAAATACTGAGGCAAATATAAAACTCACCCATAACTAATATTTCAAACATATTTAAGTGTCTATTTTTAAACATAAGTTCTTAACAAAATATTAACACTGCTATTAGTATACTTAACTAATTTTAGTATACTCAATCCAGTGAGTAATCAAATTTCCAACCACCTCATACAACTTTTAACCCAATTTTTAAACAGAAAAACTAATACTCAGGGTCAGAAGAATTGAGTTCCCATCCCAGCTTTAACACCTTTATCACCCTGTAACTTTAATGAATCCCCTCCCTTCCCTTCGCCTCTGCTTATTAGGATTTTAGGGCTTTCTAAAACCAATGAATCTAAATACTCGAGATGCTGTTGCTGATGAGAAGAAAAAAAAAGTGATAAAGGCCCCATTGCAATAACAGAAACCAGTGTCAACTTTTATATAACGTCTATATATTACTGACCAGATCAATAATTGTCCACCGAATTCAATAAAAGTTACAAAAATCTGTCTACTCTCATCCCCATGAAAGAGACAAGTTAGGGTCAGAAGATCGTTATTGTCTGTTCTTGGTAGATAAGTGCTTTTCAAAATGAAGTAGATATAGGAGCTCCTTTGAATTTAAGACCCATAATTTCTTTCTTTCGGTGCTTAGAATAAAACCAGGTCCTTGATTGTTGTGTGCATGCTAGGTAAGCACTCCAGCATTGGACGTTACTATCGGCTTTAAGGTACGTACATTTAATACAGTATTTGTTTAAAAGTTACACATATTCCTTTAGAATAACCTCCTGCAAGCTAGGAGCCTGGGAGTGGGGAAGAGAAAGGGAAGAAGGATTTGCCCATTATTCTGGATGCCAAGCAATGCTGTCGGTAACTCTAGGTCCCACGAGAAAATAGACATATATCAACTATGAAGTGCTGAATGTATAGATGGTTCTAAACTGGACCCATATTTTCTGACTGTGTTTTTATTAGCAGCAGATTGATCTTATTTTAAAAAGGGGTGGGGGATGGACCTTGTACTGAAATTTAGGGTACAGGGTAAAATTAGAGAAAATAGCTATGTCGTTTTGCTTTCTGTTTCTGCAACAAAATAATTAGGTGATTTTATAGGTTGGGTAATTTTCAAAGAAAGAGCTTCTTTGACTCATGATTATGGAGGCTGAGAAGCTAAAGAGCATGCATCAGCCTCTTTATCTGGGGAGAGCCTTCTTGCCACACTGTGACTTGGTATAAGAGACGTGATGAAACCGAACACATGTATTAGAGAGAGCTCACCTCTATAACAAAGATACACCACTGATGCCAGTGGATCATACTGTATTAACCTATGAATGGATTAATTCATTTGTGAGCATCCTGACCTTATGACTCAATTCTCTTTCCTGGGCCCTACCTTAAAAACCACTCTCATGTCCATTTAGGGAGAAAGTTTCTAACACATGAAATGTGTGGATCACATCCAAAGTATAGCAAGCTAAAGAAAGACATATTGACAGGAAAATAAAACTGTTAGCGAAAGTCTCAGAAGACTGACAGAAGACCAAAAGATGATCACCATAATCTTTCTTTGATGCCTGTTGGGGAGGTAGGGGTGGGGCATAATAGAACCCAGAGTGGGAGGAGAGTGGAGAAGGCACCAATCAGAGGAGCAGCTGTATGTTTGTCTCCTTATGGTGTAATGAAGGCAGTGGAGAGCGTTTTCCCACCTGAAGCTGCTCATCTGTTTCTCAGAGGTGGCAACAACGAGTTGAGGAAGGGAGAAGAGGCAGGTGCTTTCTCCTTCATTTGAAGTCAACGCTATCCGGGGTTTGAAGAGGCAGGAATTCTGCTAGCCTCATGCTATTCTGCATTCTAGTTTTTGTCCTACATCCAAACCCAAGTGCCTGCACCTCTAGTCATGAATCCAACATCCAAGATCTGTTCAAAGATCACGAGGAAAACACCTGCTGCTTCCCGAGAGGTCACGGTGGGAGGAGAAAGATACAGAGGAAGCAGGTGTGTGTAGGAGGGCCTCAATATAGATGGCCTTGAGAAAGGCTGCATCAGTGTGTGAAGAGACTGGGCCAGAGCAAGAAACTGAAGATTCATGATCACCTTGACAACCAGATAACAGGCAGAGCCGTTACTTGGCAATTTTCACAGGCTCCTCTCTTCTCCCTGCATGTGATGTTTGGCCAACTGCAACACATACATCAACACTTCTTCCCTCAATAATAAGCTTTTAGGATCACAAGACTCTGTACAGAGAGAAGCAAGAGGGAAATGAGAAAAACAGAGATCACAGACACGGGGAAGGAGAAACCATTCTTCAAACATGGGTGAGAGGTTGTCTGTGGTGATCATTTCCCAGTGGTGGTGACAAGAGAGAGAGAAGTTGGGAATGGAGTGAAGCAAAGCAGAGATGACTTAGACCCTGCCAGGTAACACAGTCTATTTATTCATAGGCAGATGAGCATAACTGACTGCCATTTCTGTCTCTGTCCTTGCCCTCCCCTTTCAGGGGCCTTATTATGGAAGCTCATCTTAAGCAGCGTGTGCCCACAGGGTGTTTGGTAGGAACCAGCCTCCTTTCATTTTTTACAGGTAATATACAGTGCTGTATGCTTACTGTTTCTTAGGCACTGTGTTAGGAGTTAGGGCTTGAAGTCAAACGTGGAGTCCTGGCCACACTGAATGCAACATTTGAGTAGAGGAGACTCTTAAAAAAAAAAAAAAGGAACAAAGAGACCTGACTACTTGGTATTGGGTAACTAATTGGGAGGCTCTTCCTTGGGGAGAGCCTCCTTCCCACTCTCTACCTTCCTTAGTTGCCTGTAGTTCGTTAGCTAAGACTGGGTCATTTGACATTTCCACCTTCCATGTTAGCATGTCTATCGGGCTCATCATTGTTCAGGTCTTATTTAGGCAGCCATGTTGGTGAGGCATCATGGCTATAGCTTCCCAAACATTTCTAGGAGACACAATGTCACAGTAGACTTCCTGTTCCTCTGTCTCATACAATCTTTCTGACCCTATTCTGAAATATTCACTCAGCCTTGGGTACAGGAGTTGTTGTAGATAGATCAGTTGGGGCAGAAAACAACACTATTGCTTGCTTGTTCTCTGTATTTTGATTGGTTGTAGTTTTCTATAATGGTCTGCTGGTCAACCTTGAAATCATATCCATACAGATAACTTTATGTACATTGAATCAATTGTGCTTACACACACACAAACACACACACACACACACAGAGAGAGAGAGAGAGAGAGAGAGAGAGAGAGAGAGAGAGAGAGAGAGGCAGGCAGAGAGAGAGAGAGAGAGAGAGAGAAAGAGAGAGAGAGAGAGAGAGAGAAACATAACAGAGGCCATGACTTTAACAAAGATCAAAGGGAAGGAGTACATAGGAGGGATTGGAGGAAAAAGGGAAAGCAGAAATGATGTAATTATAGTATAATTTAAAACAAAATTAAGTGATCAAACACACAAAATAGTTTCAATTTAGAATCAAAGCAAGGACCCAGACTCACCTTTCTTTGGAGATCAGAGAAGGTCTTTTGTAGATGTGTCATTGAAGCTACCAGGAGATGGATGGTTCAGAGTGAGAGAAAACTAGAGTGTGTCCAGCAGAGGAACTGTGTAGGAGGGAGTGATGGTTTGAATAAAAATGGCCCCTAAAGACACATAGGACATGGCAGGAAGTGTGGCCTTGTTGGAGTAGGTGTGGCCTTGTTAAAGTAGGTGTGGCCTTGTTGGAGGAAGTGTGGCTTTTTTGAAGGAGGTGTATCACTAGTTCCCAGAGTCTTGCAGTTTCCTCCTACTGATCCAGATGTAGAACTCAGCTTCATTTCTCCAACACCCTATCTACCTGCATGCCACCATGCCATGATGATAATGGACTAAATCTCTGAACTATGAGCCAGCCTCAATTAAATGATTTCCTTTATAAGAATTGCCATGGTCATGGTGTCTCTTCACAACAATAAAACCCTAAGACAGAAGGGATGGGGAATGTGGTGAGGCAGAGTCAAAGTTAGCACTGTTGGTGGAGATGGAATGAGACCAAAGTGGCTTCAGGTGAGTATATAAGGGGAGTTAGGAAGAGGAGGGTCAATAGAGAAAGTCGGATGAATTTGGTGGTTTAGAGGTGTTTGGATTTATTAGCCCAGTGGAAGACCACTGAGAGATTTTAAGATTGATGAGATAGGATTTATTATTTCAATATGATTTCTAGGGATAGATCAGATGGGAGGTACCAGCATAGAAGAATGTGGATCTCTTGGTGCATTATTTTGGTCCAGCTGAGAAATGATGGGAACTAGGTAAAGAATACATAATGGCTTTCCCACAGCAAGGCCTGGACTCTAAGTCCTTCCATGTTTTGCTTGTGTAGTCTCTTTAATAGAGAGAACACAGTATACAATGAAACATAGAGACAGGCTCTTTCTGCAAAGGCTGACTCCTTGTGTGACCTTAACAAGTCACCTCAACTCAGATCTGAAAAATGAAGCTTGGCACAGGAATGGAATGAGATAATGATGTAATGTGGTAAGTTCTGTGCCAGCTACAATTATGGGCTTGGGAAATGGAAGGTAGTGTTGTCAGTTATTGAAAACTTCGAATCTGGGTCTCTGATTTCTTCTTTTGTGGGGTGCTGGCAGGTGATTTCTCTCTCCTCAATAAAAAGTATGAATCTAGAACAAAATGGGAAGATTGGGATTTGTGGAAGGAATCCAAAAGTAGCCAGTATATAGTGAATTTAAAGACTTTTAAACGTTTTGAAGTTATATGGAAATAAAACTGGAAAGAAAAACAAATTGGAAAGAAAAATACACATTAGTTACCAAAAACCATTATATTTTAGAGCCATAGAAATGTGGGTTTGGAATCCCATTTTCTACATACCAGCTGTGTAGATCTCAGGAATGATACCTAACTGTGAGCCATTTTCTCACCAGCAAAGATGTATAAAATCCATGCTCCTCCACAGGATCATGGTAAGAAGTGACTGGAAAAAAAAAAGCACACTAAAGGGCTTGCTTGGTGTCCAGGCCTTGGTAAGCCTGAGTATGTGAATGGAAGCTGCTGGATCATTTGCAAAGGTGACTGATGTGTTTGACCTTAGAACATCTGGCTCCATAGAAGGCAAGGGTGGTTGACAATGGGGATTGAGAGTCTACAGTCACTGGGCTTCTAGACAGTAAGTATTTTAGGTTTGTCACAGCAAAGCAGCATGCGTGTTGGGTGACTTACACCGTAGATGTCTTGTCTCCCATTTCTGAGGCCAGAGGTTTGAGTTCAAGATACTGACAGAGTGGTTCCTTCTGAGGCTGCAAGATAGAATCCAGCCCAGGTTCCTCTCCAGCTTTTGGAATTTGTTGGCTGTCCTTGAAGATCCTCAGCTTGTACAACTGCCACCCTGACCTCAGCCTTCACATTCTAATGGCATTTTCCCTATGTGTGTGTGTGTGTTTATGTTCTAATTTCCTGTTTGAGGTAGGAGCTCATCCTAACAGCCTTGACTCCCTTATTTACAAAAGCTTTCTTTCTTTCCCTCTGAAATGGCTTAAAAGCCATTCTATATTTTAATT
>JADRCD010206027.1:0-22717 GCA_019843815.1 Montemys delectorum | reverse complement strand
ACTAGAATCAGGGACTAGACAAGGCTGCCCACTCTCTCCCTATCTCTTCAACATAGTACTTGAAGTTCTAGCTAGAGCAATTAGACAACAAAAGAAGGTCAAAAGGATGCAAATTGGAAAGGAAGAAGTCAAAATATCACTATTTGCCCATGATATGATAGTACACTTAAGTGACCCCAAAAACTCCACCAGAGAGCTCCTAAAGCTGATAACTTCAGCAAAGTGGCTGGATATATGGCTGGATATAAAATTAACTCCTTCTCTCTTTCTTCTGCCCTTCCTTTGAAGATCTGTAGTTTTATGGTGGCCTTAACTCAATCATACCAAACTGGCTCTACGGTTTCAATTAAAATAGTTTCTTCAATCTTTTCAATTATACCAAAACATAATGGTTTTAAAAACAAGCAAGCAAACAAACATTTATTATCTTGAGTTTCTGTGGACCACAAATTTAGGCGTGGCTCTGTGGCATAGGAACCTCTGTGAAAATGTGGCTGAGGTGCTGGGGATGTGGGCTGGTATGCCTCTGGGGGCTGACTATAGTGACAAAACCGTAGGGCTGTTAAAGAGGTTTCAGCTTCTCACTGCCTACTGCCTGGATGCTTGGGTTCCTCATTACTTAAGGCCTCTCCGTAGAGTTGCTTGAATATCCTCATGATCAATCCAAGACAGGGCAAGTTTAGACTGTGACTTCCTTTAGGGCATTACAGAAGCTACTCAGCCGTTTCTCCACTATCCTAATGGCTAACCAAGCCAGCTGGGTCAATATAGCAGAAAGCCTCCAGAGCTGTTGAGAGTCATGAACACTCTCGGAGGCTGGTTACTACACTAGTGAAAGACTGTGTACCTAACTCCCATTTAAATACATATAAATATAGAGAATTAAAATAGCCCATCTGAAATGACAGTCTGCTAGACTACTGGTTTTTATAGCAGGCAAATCAATTCATTCTCTCACATGTATGGTAAAATAATCCTGGGGACTGACAGCTGAAGTGGCCTCTAGGCTTGCTTCCTTCCTACCTACCATCCTCCATCAGGTGTACTTAGAACTTCTCTCAGAACTGGCTTTACTGTTTGCTTTTCCCTGCCTTTTTGGGATGCCTTAAGGAAAGGGATTATGTCCCCGTTCACATTCACAAATGTGTTTAGCTTAAAGAGGCACTTAATTAATGATCGCCTGATGTGAACTCTCCCACAGGAGGTAAAAGGAAATAAGAGGACTGTTGTGTCTGTTGGCCCTCTTAGAACTTGTAGCCCATGTAATGCGCTGGGAAGTCATGAAAGCTTTTTGTAGCTGTTCCATTGTTAGTGGCTATTAAATATTTCTCAGTGCATCAAATTGAGAGGAAAGCAAGTGACAAACAGAGTAAAGGAAAGGTAGAATATGGAAGGAGGAAGTGTAGATTTCGATTTGCTGTAACTGGTAACCTGATTTGAACTGATAAACTTTTAATTGGGACAAAAAAAAAACCCTCCCACATGCAAATGCTTCCATCTGTGATGCTATTAAATGCTCACTAGCTCAGCAGAGCCTTGCCAAACTGCCACATTATCTCTTCTTGAAAATTAACATTGGATCCAGCAACTGAGAAATTGGTGAAACAAACATAGACTATGGGACTTGTTTTAAATAAAGGGAGTACTCAATAAAACTCAAGCTTGAAACTTCATTAAGACCCAGAGAAACTTGCCAGGAATTGTGTTGTTTTGTGCTGTGATGTGTCACTAGACTATGAACTTTCTGTCAGGACAGAATCGTATTCTGGGAGAGGAACAAGATCTGAGTTTTATCTCTATTTTTGTTAGGGCTTTCTGCGTGGCAGTAAAACAACTTGGATTTCAGTTTTTTCCTCACTAAATTAGACTGGATTTGATTGTCTCAGGACCCCTTTAATTCATTCATACATTTATTAACATTTATTGAACACTTACTGGTCTAAGTAAGCATTTGTGGTTAATGATTTGCAAGTGAGACAAGTCTGTTCTATTAAAATCTGTGAAAGAGCAGAAAAGAATAGTCCAAGTAAAGGAAAACAGCTGTGTGTGATCACCCTATATGAAGACCTGGGCAGTCATATGAGTGAAGGCTGCAGAGGCCAGCGGCATCCAGCCCACACAGGCCCTTTGAGACCACACAAATGGACCTGACTCTACTGTTAAGAGGAAGCCATTAGTGGAGGTGAGATACCTAGAGATAAAAAGCTTTAAATTGTCTTCGATTAATGGCCTTTCCTCTCTCTTTTCTTACCTCCAAATTGTGGGTGGTAAGAATGTCACTTGGCTTCTTCTGGATTACAAACGGAATATCAGCTATGAAAGGCTCCCTTATGGCTTTAAGGTAATAAAACCCATGCGGCTCAAGGGGCTCTGACACTTGCTAAAGCTCCCCATATGCTGATTTTGCATAGTGTCACAATATGTTAGGGGAGAATTTAAGGTTGTTGGAACCTTGAGCAAATGCTCACTAGATGCCCCAAGAACAGCTGCACAGTACTGGAAAGAAGTCAAACTCCTCCCTCCCTCCTCCCTCCCTGCCTCCCTTCCTCCCTCCTTCCTTCCTTCCTCCCTTCCTCCCTTCCTCCTTTCCTCCCTTCCTCCCTCCTCCCTTCCTTCCTTCCTTTCTTCCTTCTTTCCTTCCTTCCTTCCTTCCTTTTGAACTCCTCCTTTCCCATGTCTTCTATACTTTGTAAAGAATCTCAATTTCTTTCACTTAAAACTTGAGATTAAAATCACATGCTTTCCATTCCAGAGGCACTGGACTTCTGCATTGGATCCCTACTGTAGGTTTAAAAGCCTTAAACTCCATTTTGAAACCTCCAGGAAGCAGGTAGGTTGTGAGGGAGACGTTGCAAGCAGATAATAGTGTAGCTGAAGCCTGAATGGAGGATCTTCTGGAGACCACACATAGCACAGTGACCAGGATGGATGCCGGGGCCATTTGGAAACTGGCTCAGCACTTTGAGAACACAGACGCTGTTCTCTTTAAATAAAGCTAGTTTCTCTTTTTCCATATTAAAAATTTAACCCCATCTGGCATGATAGCTCAGGGGGTAAAGATACTTGTTGACAAAACTGGAGATCTGAGTTTGAACCCTGGAATTCGCTGATGAGAGGAGAGGACTGGCTACTTCTAGTTCTCCCTGGATCTCTGCATGCATACCATGACATGAAAACACATGTGGGCACACACACAAATAAATACCTAATAAAGGCAACACAAATTTAAAGAAAACCAGTATCTGTTCGATGTTCCATATTGTTGGTGTTCTTCCTATTGAAGAGAGAAGCTAACTCATTTTAATTAATTAATTAAAATAAATATAATTAATTAATTAATTAATTAGAGCAGGATCTGGCTATGTAGTTCAGCTTGACCTTAAACTCAGTCCCTTGGATTCAGACTTCTGAGCACTCAGATTACAGAGCAAACTTACTGGGTTTCACCTAAAACTTTAGTCGGGAACATTTTTTTCCTCTGTAACTGTTCAGCAATTGTTAAGCGCTGTATGGTATTTACCATTTACCCTTGCTTACTTGGTAACTAATGGACAGCCAACAAAATGAGGAGAGGAGAGAAACAGGCCTTTGGGCCTGGTATCTATTTTACCATGAAGGATAGTGAATTAAAAGCTGTGGGAGGCTTTGGGAATGGGAAGTTGCATGTTCAAAAAGTGGAGTGACAGAGTGACTCCTAGAACCAGCACATTCTGATGTCTGGGAACAGTCTTGCAATAGTCCCTGCAAGTTATCAGTCTAAGGCTGCTGTTCTCAACCTGTGGTCATGACCTCTGTAGGTGCTGAGTGAACCTTTTACAGGGGTCACCTAAGACCACTGGAAACAGATATTAATGTGACAATAGCAAAATTACAGTTATGAAGTAGCAGCAAAATAATTTTATGGTTATGGGGTCACTATAAAATGAGGAAATGTATTAAGGGGGGTCAGTATTGTAAAAGTTGAAAACCACTGCTCTAAGGGGGAAATGACACAATACGGTATCTAAGAACATAGGCCTCAGATTGCAGTTGACTTCCTAGCTGTGAGACCCTGGCCACCATTACCTAACTGCAAGCATAGTAGTTTGAATATGCTTAGCCCAGGGACTGGCACTACTAGGAAGTGTGGCCTTGTTGGAGTAAGTGTGGCCTTGTTGAAGGAAGTGGGTCAACATGGGGGTGGGAAATGAGACCCTCCTCCTAACCATGTGAGGAGCCAGTCTTCTCCTAGCAGCCTGCAGACCAAGAGGTAGAACTCTCAGCTCCCCCAGTGCCAGGCCTGCCTAGATGCTGCCATGCCTTCCACCATAATGATAATGGTCTGAGCTCTGAACCTATAAGCCAGCCCCAATTAAATGTTGTCCTTATAAGAGTTGCCTTGGTCATGGTGTCTGTTCACAGCAGTAAAATCCTGACTAAGACAACGAGTGACTTAGTTTCTTTAATTGTGGAACAGGTATAGTACCATCCAGGTCTTACATGAACTAGGGTACTTTCCTTGGGTAAAACTTTAAGGAGCTGCTACAGACTTAAAATCAATGTAAATAATATTTTTGTATGATTTTTAAGAAAGAAGAATCACATTAACTGCAAAAAAAAATGGTATTGCAAAGAAAAATATCAAAGGAAACTTTTTGTGATTGAATACATAGACCTTTAAATATTCCTGAGATTTTAACCTAAGGTTACACAGACCTGTCTCGGGCTTTTCTCTGACCCACTATTTGGCAGCCATTTCTGACTTTTATTATCTTTGCCATTTGGAAAGCCTGAGAAATTTCAAAATTATTCACCGTTGACGATGTCAGATTTTTTTCTTCTTTTCCCACTGGAATTAATCTCTGGCCTTAAAACTTCTTATGCTGAAATCATGTTAGATTTTCAGGAAAACTGCAAAGATAACGCAGAGAGCTCCCACATACTTCTCCCCAGGCGCTAACAGTAACATCAATATCTTCCAACTCCACGATTCATTTACCCAAATCAAGATTGACTGGGAAGGTTGGCACAATACCACTAAATGAAGTATGGCTTTACTCAGTTTCTCCATGAATTACTATTTTGTTGTTCAACCCATTTAAGATACCATATTGCATTCAGTCATCATGGCTTAGGTGCTTCAGATTAGTGACGATTTTGTTTTCCTTATTGCTCATGACCTTGGCACTTTTCAAGGATATTTGGCTAGATGTTTTTGCTATATGCCTCTCAATTTGTACTTGTCTGATATTTTCTTATCATTAAACCAAGGTTATAAATTTGCAGAAAGAATACTATAAACAATAAACATGTCTTCATATTGTCTGTCCACTGTAGTCCCTCAGTATCTGGAATAGTGCATGGCCGTTGAGTAGCTGTTTAGTCCATGTTAGACATGGCCGGAGTCACTCTGTCTTTAATCAGCACAGCTCTGGTTCCCCCACATGAGGCTCTCATGAGAGGATGCATCTCTATTTCCTTTTGGAGGGAGGAAGTCGGCTTGGACATTTACAGAGCTCATGAACCTCCATGAAGTCTACCTCATAAAAACCTTCTTTACCCAAGGTTATATGGGAGGTGGAAGGTTGGTACCACTCAGTGAGAGGGCTGTGGCCACTGCAAATTGCCCAGGAATTGGGATGCTGTAGTGGCCTTTGAGTTACCTACTCTCCTGCATCAACTTACTGATTCACCAAACTAAGCTGAGTAGAATGTTTGTACAGTTTTCTGGTATCCTCCATATCTGGAGAGAACAAATATTTCCTTATATATCTTCAGGAAAATCTACATGATGATGGTGCATATATTCATTAAAATAATTGTGAATCATTTAAGACAGAATTTAGATGTATTCTTTTAATAATATAGCTAATTAGCATACATATACATATTTATAACTATATT
Organism: Montemys delectorum; assembly: GCA_019843815.1. NCBI lineage: Eukaryota > Metazoa > Chordata > Mammalia > Rodentia > Muridae > Montemys > Montemys delectorum. The sequence goes on along the minus strand of JADRCD010206027.1, from coordinate 16,834 downwards.
GTTTTCTTTTTTAAAAAAATACTATTTAAAGTCTTGTAAAGAAAATTAACTCCTGTAAGAATTTCACTTATATCCCCAGACAGGTTAAGAAACCTGTTTACTCCAAGCCACTGACCATTGGGAAATATAGAAAAACACAAAAATGTAGAAAAATTAAATTTATATGTCAATCAGCATGCCTTAGCCTGCTGTTCATTCTATATTAAGATATCTGGAATGAAATAATTTTGTAAAGATAGAATTTTTGTCTCATGGTTCTGGAAAACGACTCTGGTATCAGCATCTGCCCTGTGTTGGTACGGAAGCATAAGACTTTGAAGTCCGTCACACGCAAGACAGAAAAGCCAGACACTAGCTCAGGTCTTCTTGTCTTGTTGTATAAAGCAGAGGTACTCAACTTGTGGGTCATGACCCTTTCATAGGGGTCACCTAAGACCACTGGAAACATAGATGCTTACATTATGATGCATAACAGGAGTAGCATTACAGTTATGAGGTAGCAACAAAGTAATTCTATAGTTGGGAGTCAACACAACCTGAGGAACAGTACTAAAGGGTTGGAGCATTAGGAAGGGTGGGAACCCCTGGTATAAAGTGAGAAAAGCCCTGATGGGGCTCTCTAGTCCTGATGCTCTCTGAAGGGTGACACTTTTAAATGCTGTTACCATGTGGATAAATGTGTTTGCTTCTAAACCAAGTGTCTTCAGTTTAATCCTCCAGGGACCACAATGGTAGGCAAGAACCATATGCAAACACACACATGCACATATGCACACACATGTAGATGCACACACGTGTAGATGCACACACAGACTCTTTGGCTGGGGTGATGTTGGGTGCTAGGCTTCGTTTCACTTCCACCCAACATCTGACTGCTCCTCAGTAAATGCTTCTCAAACATTTGGTGACAGAATCTCCATGACTGAACACATGTGGAAGAGCCTCCTAATTGCTGACAGCCACTCCTCCAAATTTCTCAGGCTCATTCTGACTCAGATAAATATGCATCCAAGTTTTAGCCTAAGTATGCCCAAGTTTCTTTAGCTTGCTGAATTCCATTTACTTCATATATATATAAAAACAGAAAGCTTTTTCTTTCTTATTGTCAAGGATGAATAAAAATGATCTTTTCTTTGAAGAGTCAGTCCTGGCTCACAGAGAATGACCAACAAGGAATTCTTATCTAAATTTCAGTGTCTGTTTTAGGTTCTTGTTCTTCTTCTGGTAGAGTCTAGAGATTAGTGTCCATACAGAGGCAGAAAACTGACTGAAGCTCTAACAGATTGGATAATCATCTAATGAGATGTTGCATGATGGCCAGCAAGATGAGTCAGTGGGTAAAGACACTTGCCACTAAGACTGACAACTGAACTTAGTCCTTGGGAGCCACAAGATGCAAGATAAAAACTTGCAAGTTGATCCCTGATATTCACTATGTGTGTATATATATATATATACATATATATATATATATATATAATGATTCTTACATATAGATGCATAGATATGTGTGTGAAGAATGCAAAACTTGTATGACCTTATATCAATTCTTTATCATTCTGTTTTTTATCTGTATAATGATGATAGCCATAATTCCCTCATAGGAATTTCTGAGGATTAAACAATAACAAAATACAATTTTTAAGACTAAAATAATGTAACTCCTGGTGGCTATGACTTGTTACAGTGAATCGCTGCACTTGATGCATAAAGCAGATAAAATAGATATGGAAGGGAGTAGCCACAGATTTATTATGGAGGAAACAAATGTGGGTGGGTGCACAGCTTACTGAGAGGATATGATAAACGCTCTTTACTTTCTCTAAAGGTAGCTCTCCATCTTTCATGGTTTCAACTTAACAGGTAAGGAGTAGGTAGGAATGGGAAGAGAGCACAGGTCACTACCACAGAATTTCCATAAATTTGAACATCCGAGTGTAAAACATCTGTTTAAGCTAGGTAGTGACTCTTTCAAATTTATGGGTCACATTTAAGGCTCTGTCCAAGTTCTTTAAAACAAATTATAACACTTCAAAAAAAATTCAAAACCATTGGTTCATTGACAAGGAAGGCTAACCCTTGGTGAATTTTATTACTGTATTTTAAAGAAATTTAAAGAAAGATGTAGTTGAGTTTAAAGTTTAGAGTAGCCCGTACGTGTTGATAAGGGAGAAGCAGAGAAACAGAAGGGGCAGTTGGACTTCTTGCCAAAACCGCAGAAAAGTGGAAGGAATGGAGAGCCAGAGCCCAGAGCTACACATTGCTGAAACATCCATTTACTCCTTGTATAGTAGTTTGGGACCTCTTCATCATAAAAATCCAGGAAATTTGTTTGGCCAAAGCAGCATAGGACTGTGGGAAGGTAAGTCTCCATGGGCCTTCTGGTTTCCATGAATGAGATGCTTTCTGCTCCTTGCTCTCAGTCTGTCTTTCCAAAAGTGTCTGTGTGGTAAACAGCCATGAGATGGAAAAAGCCAAATGTGTTTACTGCCCAGAAAAAAAGATCTGGGTTCTCAGAGTTGAATTTTTCCTCCTGTAACTCTTCTGTCCCCATCATGGCTATACATTCCATCTGTCCTTTTCTCACAATCCAGAGAAATGCTGGATGCACCTCAGGTTCTTTGTCTTTTGCCCAGCAGTCTCATAACACCATCAACATCCAGTCAACATCCAAAATTCTCTGTCAGGTTTTCAGGTTCTTTGTCTTTTGCCCAGCAGTCTCATAACACCATCAACATCCAGTCAACATCCAAAATTCTCTGTCAGGTTTCATTCTTGGCTTGGAGTAGAAAAAGAATCACAAAGCTTTCAAGCCTTTTAAAAACATGAGTGACAGTTTACTACATGTTTACAATGACTTTTAGTCATTTTCACCCCCTCACCTTCTCTCAGATACCTTCCCTCTCCCACTGAAACACTATTCTTGCAAAGTGGTCCCCCTCCTACACTCATGTCCTTCTTGGTATGAGCACTGCACTGGCTTTCTTGCATGAACATGGATGGGACACTATTTCCTCTAGCATGGAGGACTTAATCAGTGGATATACTACTGAAGAAAATGACAGCCCATCCCCAACACCAAATTAATATTAATAGTCTCAGGGAAGGGGTGGGCCCTGTGCAAAACTTTCCCCAACCATGAGGGGAGATGCTGACAACCTACTCTTGTGCAGGCAACCACAGCTGCAGAGCATTCATGAATGCAATGGCCATGCCATATCCTGAAGACATCCTCTTGCAGCACATCTCTGTGTCCTCTGGCTCTTATATTCCAACAATCCCCTCTTCCTGGACCTTGGAGGAGGTGATATAGATGTTCTGTTTAGGGCTGGGCATTCCACTATCATTGTCTTTACAGTTTGATCAGATACCAGCCTCTATAGTAATGGCTGCCTGATGCAGCAAGAAGCTTCCTTCATGAAGGCAGGGAGCTGCATTACTCTGGGTATAAACACAGGAACTTAAAAGGTCACGTGACGGTGAAATAAGTGAAGGAAGATGAACAAGGGCAAGAGAACTAGAAGACGTTTTCTTAAAACTCACCTGAAAAGAGGCTGGAAGATGGCTCAGTAGTTAAGATCCCTTGTTGTTTGTGCATAGGACCTGTGTTCCATTCCTGACACCTCCATAGTGGCTTGCAACCATCCCTTACTTCAGTTCTAGAGAATTTGACCCATTCTTCTGACCTTCACCATCACCGAGCACACATGGGGTACACATGCATGCATGCAGATAAAACATTCATACACATAAAATCAGGTAGATACATCTTTTTAAAGAATAACCTAAAAAGGCAAGGGGATTGAGCCAGTAGAATTCCTTTGTGATCTCCACTTCCATTTTTATTCCTAATTCCAGCTTCCTGCTTTTAGGTCCTTCCCTGATTTCTCTCAGTGATAAAATGTGACCTGGGAGTTGTAAAACGAAAGAAAGCTTTTCCTCTTTGGAGTTGCTTTAGGTCATGTGCTTATCACACCAACAAAGAGTAACACCAGAAAGAAGGATTTGTCTCATAGTAGAAAGATGGTCACCTTGTCAGGGAAACCACAGCAGAACACACGAAGAAGAGAGCACATAGCTGGCACCATTCCCATCTTAGTGGACCTAGACACAGAGAGGTGAATTCTTGTTTTCCCTTTTCTTCTTTCATTCTGTCTAAGCCTCCGGTCCAGAGGGTGGGGCCACTTCCGTTCAGGGCGGGTCCTTCCTCTTCAGTTCTCTCCAAAAACTTGCAGACACACCCAGGGATAACAATGAAAAGTAACCATCACAGATGGTCACCAGTGACTTACCCAGCCTCCAACAGTAAAATTATCACACTGTCAGCATCCTTCCTCTATATCTTTTAATGCTTTGCTCAATAAAAATTTACCCACTAGTCAAAGGACTTCTCTGACGCTATTCATCCCAGAAAGAATCCTTCTCCAAAACTCAGTACTTGATAGTGCCTACACTAACCTTTTAAAATGAAAAGGGACCCATATATCCACAGACAGGAAGAGAAGGGAAACCAGGTGAAGACAGAGAGAAGAAACTCACCAAGGAAAAAGGCCTCAGGACTCAACTCTGGCAACACCAGGCTCCAACTTCCCGCCTTCAGAACAATGAGAATTAAACAGAAGAAAACAGGTCTGTTATTTATGCCAGAGTCTACGAGGCCTTATCACAGCCCTAGTAAATGAATCCAATAGTACATATTTATCACATAAACAAATGAATTCCTTTAGGAAGTCATTTCTTCTCCGGATTGATGATTTATATAGTAGTAATAGTTTGCCCTAATTGCTATCTTGTCACCCGTGTATCAACGAGCAGTGTGATGATGTATGTGCTTATTATATCATGCATTATTATTTCTATATAGGTGACAGAAAGTCCAATTTAAACTTAATAGAAATCTATTGACACATTAAGAATAGACCTAGCTTCAAAAATGTTTAGGTTCAAGGACTCAGATTCCATCAGGAGGCCAGGGTCTAATATCTCAGGTCTGATTTGCTCTATATCAGTTCATCTTTAGACTCAGTGTGAGGGCAAGATGGCTGCCAAGAGACTCCTGCTTGTATACTCTCAGTCAAGAAGAGTAGTCTCAGCACAGCTCCCCAGGTAACATCTCACTCTACTGACAGCTCACTGCTGATCCAATCTGTGTGAGCCTTAGCTACAGGGTTCAGGTCTGGAAGGAAGCCAGAAATGGAGTCAGATATTTCATACCCAAAGGCTGAGGGGAGAGATGCCCCACAGGAAAGCAGAGTCAGGAGAAGGGACTTGGGTCTTTGGCGTAGGTCCAAGGACAAGGGCGCACCTGTGCCTTTGATGCTTGTTGGTTGCTCCCATGTGAGTGTAAATTTCTCAAGGATTTTATATCCTTCAGATGCTCTTTCTTCTGAGCCACAGCTCTCTTAATATAATAATAGAGACCACCAACTGTACAATGAATGAGTGAATGTCAGTGAAGAGTGAGGAGATTCATACTGGAGCCAGGACAAGGCTGCTCATGGCTTCCACTTGTCTCCACAGTCAGAAAGCAGCCTGCAGCCTAATAACCTGGCCTTGACAGGCAGAGGACCTCTTTCCCTCTCTTACTAGAGCACACGCCAGCCTTGGTGAAATAGTGAATATTAATTTCGTGATAAGATTCTATCAGGACACTCGAAGTAGCTAGGCAAAATCAAAGTAGTGGGAAACAACACGAAAGAATAGGAAGCCTACCCTAAAATGTCCTACTCTCTACTTTGCCTGCAAATGGGAATTCCATCAGATGGGTTTACAGAGCCACCTAGTGGACAAAGTGTATCTTGTATCTATGCTAAGAGCATAGGCTTCTAAGAGTAGGCTCTGGGTAGTCCTAGATCCCAGGAGTGTGGCCTCCTCAGCAGAGGGTCTAATGCCCTCTCTTGCTTCTACTTAGTTCTTCATCCTATAATATTGCTGAAAGTAGAAATTGGTAATCCATATTGGCATTTTGTGTCTACTTTCTTGAGTTTGAGGGAAATAAAAAGTGCTAATGGACAGAGAATGTGAAATATTTTGATTCCTGTGTCCACCATTCTCTGCCTAAAACATTCAGAGGTCATGGTTGCCTGAGGGTTCTCAGTGTTTTATTTTACACATTTTTTTCCTTCTTCAATCAGTATGTTTTATATATATACATATATATGTATATATATATCATTTTCTTAATCACACTGGATACATATGTGTGCATAATATATATGCATTCATATATATGTACATACAAATGACATATATATATATCCCATAATCACAAAAGTAAAGACATATTTCAAGCAAGAAGAAATGGATTTTAGTACATCAGAGAATGTTTCCTAAAGTCTTAAGAGTAGAGTGAAATGGTCTGCTCGACTTCTCCATGAATATCTATACATCCTTACAGACACACATCTAGGAATACAGACACTGATTGTGATTTTAGCAGTCACTGGGACTCACTAGTTCGAAAAAGAAATTAATCTCCAGACCTCACTGTCTTGAACACTCCAATCTGCAGGGACGTTTGCTTCTGGCAGTATGAGACTCTAGGTTCCTGCCTTTCAGCTGGTTCTTGCAGTGTGTAGACCAGCGGTTCTCAACCCGCCTAAGGCTGTGACCCTTTAATGCAGTTCCTCATGTGCTCACAACCATAAAATTATTTTGTTGCTACTTCAGAACCGTAACTTTGATACTGTTATGAATTATAATGTAAATAGTTTGATATGTGCAGGATATCTGATCTATCAACCCCAAAGGGGTCATGGCCCACAGGTTGTGAACCACTGGTTCTCAACTGATGGAACCTCAAAGCCAACAGGTGAAGGTGAGATGGCATTTTACTTCTGGTTATTCCTGATTCAAACAATAGCACGGTGGCTGCAATCCTTGGCTTTTTATTTTAATGCTCTGCATAAACAGTTTAAGGACTTTATACTGTGTATAATTTGGCAAAAACATAAAAAATAAAAATAGAGTCTATTAGGCAATGGTAATCTGTGGCCTGAAGGAGGAACTTTAGTTTCTGAGAGAGCAATTGGGAAGAATGTTGTAATTCAGAGGCAATCACAATGCCAGTTGTTCTGAGTGGGATTAGATCATCTCTCAGTCAGCCCCTCGGTGTGCCTATTATAGAGCCTGACATAGTGTCAGTGACTAATAGATATTGATTGAATGTATATTTTGCATACCCTGTCTACACATAGCATGGTAAAGAAAGGAGACTAGAGAAAGAAAGAATGCAACTTCTGTAGAGTATGCACATAAAGGATGGGGAGAGAGGAAATCAAGTGACACTGCAGTCACAGTGAACGGAATATGTGTAAGAGAGATGGACATGGGGGACGGGGGAAGGGGGAGGGGGAGGGGGTAGAAGTGGATAGAGGAGAGAGCTGGGGCAGGGTTAAAGAGGAAGAGGAAAAGGGAAGGAGAGAGAAGAGACTGGGAAGAGGTAGGAGAGGAGGGAGAAGGGTAGGGAGAAGGAACAGTACAGTATGGGTAGAATCAAAGCTTAGAAAGCAGGAGAGGTGAGGACTCAATGTGTTTAGGACAGTCCACAGGTGATGGATGGTAGGAATTCGGGAATAGAAGTCAGCGTGGGAGAAAGAGCCTGTAATACAGAGGTAGGAGTTGAATTCGTAAGATTAATTGAATTATCTTTGAAGGGAGGGTATAAAGGCAAAACAGAGTGCATAACTATGTTTAGGGGAAGCTACCCAGTGATCTCAGTGTGCATGTATGTGTGCATGCGTGCATACCTGACTGCGACGCTGGTGATAAAATGAAAGCCTTCCTTATTGCTTTCTGGACTATGTAGCCAGCCCCTCCAAATAGATTCTTAATGTTAGACATAGGCACTTTGATAAGCTTCTCTGGTTGCTAGTCGAACTCATTTGCTAAAACCTGGATGCAATTACTTGAGATTTGCTGTTGTTGTTTTCTTACAGTGCTGGGGACAGAAAGTCAAGGCCTTAAACATGCCAGCCTGTGGCTGAGCTACATTCACAGTCCACATTTTGCATTTTGCATGTAGGTTTTATAGGGTTGTTCATGTGTGAGGTAGAAAATTATGCCGAGAGAGCCAAGAAAAGTAAACGTTTTCATTTCTCAGCCCTATTATATTCCAAATTCTCAGCAGCTATGAAAATAGAATTTCAAAGTTCCTAGCTGAAGCTTGAGCTCAGATTCATTCATTAGTGTATACCTCCCCCTTCTCACTTTTGCCTTGGTGTTTATTTTGTAAACACTGTTTAAACCTGCACATCAAATTCTGACAAAGAAACCTAGCCACCAAAGGACAATCAAAACCCATCCAGTACATTTCTAGCCACTCTTCTGGGAGTTGGTCAAAGGGAAAAACCAAAGGCAAGCTGCCCAGAGAAGTGATCTCGAGCCCTGAGAACAGCTAATGGGCAAACGACGAAGGAACGGACGGAACACGGGAAACAGCTTCGGCTACATTTCTAGCATTGAGGGTTGTAACTTTAGCAATAATCATTTTTCATTCCACTGCCTGGTAACCGTCCTCTCCTTGCACATTAAGAGAAACAACTCCCTTCCCAATAGAAGCATAATAGGGGGCTGGCTGGCTGGAGAGAGCAGCTGAGCACAAGTGCTGTCTTGAGGAATGATTCTCCCAAAGGCTACTTGGAAGGTTCGTTGAAACAAACACATGGGACTTTTCTCAGTGGAAAGAAAGACAGAGAGGCATTCTAACAAGGGTATGTGTGTGTGTGTGTGTGTGTGTGTGTGTATTTGCACATGTTTTTTTGTGCGAGTTTATGTATGTGCCTGTGTTTATCTGCCTGGGTTTCTCTGTGTGTATGTATGTGGGTACCTGTGTGTGTTTGTGTGAGTCTATGTTTGTCTGTTTTTGTGTGGGAGTCTCTATGCATGTGTCAGTGTGTGTGTCAGTGTGTGTGTGTGTGTGTGTGTGTGTGCATGTATCTGTATTTGCACATGTTTTTGTTTGAGTCTGTGTTTGTGTGTCTGTATTATCCATGTGTATGTCTCTATCTGTGTATGTATGGTTGCCTGTGTGTGTGTGTTTGTTTGTGTGTGTGTGTTTCTGTGAATACGTATGTCTCTGTATGTATCACTGTGTATCTGCACATGTTTTATATGAGCCTATGTGTGCCTGTGTACACATTACATACCTGTGTGTCTGCACGTGTTTGTGTGTGCCTGTGTTTGTCTGTTTGTTTGTATGTGTGTGTCAGTGTGTGTTTGTGTCACTGTGTGTATGTATATGTGTGTGTGTCATTGGCATCGGTTTGGAGAACTAAATGGAAACAACCGACTGCCCCATGATGCTGCCCATCTCGTGAAAACAAAGCCTCTGATGAAGTAGATACTGCAGGGAAGCAGGCCCCAGGTGCTTCCTCTCTGAAGGAAACACCCAACACCCCCAAACAACACTGAAACTAGTATAAACCATGGGGACACATTAACAACAAAGACTAGCTAGTCTCAAAAACAAATTAAATTCTTAGAGTCTTGTGACATTTCCACTTTAGCTCATGGCACTATGAAAAGGGGGAGGAATTAAAAAGCAATCATTTCATTTATTGCATTTGTACTGAGTTTAGCCAACTACTGCAATAATATCACTTGGGCTTGTTCTCCTGTAATTATCCTGTAACTGCACAAAGTAAACAAATTAGAACTATTTATAGCTCAGAACACTCAAGTGGAAATGAGATATTGCCCGAGTACAATTAAAATAAATATAGGCTTGATATTTAATACAGGCCTTCAAAGTTATGTGTTAGGCACTTCTAACCCCTTGCGTTGTTCCTCAGCTCTTTTAATCTTCACAAAACAAAGAAAATTCCATCAGTGAGTCTCACTGAACTTACTGTCTCATGTGCTTTCCAAGTTGCTCAAACAGGCGCTTGTTTTTACTCAAGCCAAACTGTAGAGATCTAACAAGAGCCTGTTAACTAATACACAAATGCAGAACCTACTTTAAAAAGGAAATCTCTGCCATGAGATGCTAAGGGGATTTTGTGAGTCAGTGGGAAGGAATATCACAGTCTAGACTGATACTTATATATTTAAATATGTCCATGCTCATGTGTAGAGGTTAGGGGACAATCTTTGGAGGGTTGTCAGTCCTTGACTTTCCACCCTGTTTGAGATAGTCTCTCATTCCTTGCTTCTGGCTAGTCAATTTCCAGATATCCTCTCTCCTGTCTTTATTTCCTACCTTAAGTGTGTGTGTGTGTGTGTGTGTGTGTGTGTGTGTTGTACATACAAGGTGTCTTCAGAGGCCAGTGATGTAGACTTCCCTGGACCTAATCTTGAGTTACAGGAGACGTGTGCCAACTCTGGCCATCTGCAAGAGCAGTATGTTCTCCAGCACCAAGAGGGATCCCTTTATTGACATAAATGCCTCTAAGCCCAGATAATAACTTATATGTGAACAAAATAGAATATACATCGGGTAGAAGAGGAGAGAAATTTATAGCAAAATAACATTTTAAAAAGATAACTGTTCTGGTCTGGAGAGATGGCTCAGTAACTAAGAACACTGGCTGCTATTCCAGAGGGGCCCAGATTCAGTTTCCAGAGCTGACATGGAAGTTCACAGTTGCCTGTAACTCCAATCTCAGGGAATCTAACTCCCTCTTCTGACCTCTATAGATACTGAACACATATGATACACAGACATATATGGAGGCCAAGCAATACACTCATGCGTATAAAATAAAAATAAAGAGAAAAATAATTCTGTCTTAGGAAAAGAAAACAAATGCTCTACTGTCTAGGTACAACGCATTACAATTCTGTCCACAGACATTACTTATATTCTCAATTGTAAAGGGTAAAAGTGATCAAGATCCCTTGAGGTATTGCTTTTGGCTGGCTGACTTTCTGCAGCCACAGTGATGGCTATAAACTACACTTATTCGTGCATCTAGTTCATGGGGGTCAGATGAACTTCCCAGCATCCTTTTATTCCATTAATTCACAAGGCTTCATAAAGTTGGTGTTATGACAATTCTTGACATACAGACAGATGGTAAAGGAAGGCTGAGGGTAGACACTGCCTCAAGATTCTAGTGAGGAATCTGAATTTTTAAGTTCTCTTCAATCTGATTATTAAGTTTGGACTCTTAATTGCTCTATTTTCTTTTGAGGAGGAAGAATTTCCAATATAGCAAGCTGAGTAGAATCCCGAGTATGTCTAATACAGCCTGCTCATTGTCTTAATGTGAACATAGTTGAGGACATCCATCTCCTGCTCCTTAGAGCAGCCCTCTTCTTCAGTGTATCTGTTCCGGAGCTCTGCCTTCACCCAGACCATGGGTCACTGTGACCAGCCCAGGAGCACAGAGCTATGGTTATCATCTACTTGTACCGCCTTCCCATGTGGAGTCCTCCACAGTCCCTCAAAAGCATTTCACAGAAATGCTTCTTGATCTTCTTCTCAGTGAAAAGGACAGAGAAGTTATTTTCTCACCATTTAACAAAAAGCATAAAACATTCTTCATTCCAAGCTATATGATGTATTAAGGTCAGAGCCAAGGATTCTGCAGCCTACAAAAGGACTGTACAAACCTGCTTTGCTCTTTCTCTTAGGAAAAGCAACACTACTGCCAGGCCCAGAGGGCTTTACCTGGATCTCTCTAAAATAGCATTACTCTAGACAATGTAGAACATCATTGGGTAGGGATGAGTCTTACCATGTCATGAGATATAAATCATAAAACCAGAGGAAGAATTGTCCACTTAACTTCAGAACTGAAGTGAAGTCCATGAATCCAAACCTCACAGAGATAGCTATTTGTTGTAAAGGAAAAAAACCACAGGGAGGAAGATCCAAATTTTTATTACATTTATCAGGTAAATACTACATATATATTTTTTCTTGCTTGCATTTATGATTGAAATTTGGTTAGAAGACAGCCTAAACCCTGTTCAAATGTTGTCGTGTCTTTGGAATTTCAGGATTGCTCTCTGGATAAAACTACGGCCTTACTCAGCATGAGTATGTCACCATAGAGCAAACATGGCATATCCCAAACATGCAGGAATAACAACACTGACCATCCTGGCTTGCTATAATCTCTTTCAAAAGATTTATTTTTGACAGTTTCATACACATATTGAATTACTTCAAGTCATTTAACCACCCCCATTCCCCTTCCTTTCCCATGAAGCCCTTTTTAACAAGCGCCACCCTACTTTGTGTGTGGATCATTGAGTTTAATACGTTTAATTAGAGTTTCTTGCCTGAGCAAAATTGAAACAAAGATACTTAACTTGTCTACATTACTAAAGAAAACACCTCCCCTAAACCATTAACTGCCAACAATGAAGGGGTGGAGCCTGAGATACACACATGACAAATCTGGTATAGTACCTGACACATGATAGGTACATGTTGGTTCCCAGTTTCTCTCCTATCCCATTTTCAATTGTCTATTTATTTGAAGTCATACATATAGTCTCTTCTTAACATTAAAACTAAGCTAAGTTGCTAACTAATAAAGCTCATCATTCATCCTGGAATTGGTACCACTAATAAATTTGCATCTTTTCTTCTTAATAAAGTGTAAGGGTCCATTTTTTGACAAAGAAGGATACCTCAGACTCAAGTAGTATGCAAAAGCAAGGAAAGTTTTATTCTGTAGAAATCTAGTATGTGGAGGTTTATCATTACAAGATAGAGAGACCACCAAGTAAGCTTGCAGGCCTGATATAAAGCACATTAGGGGATTCTGGGATAGGTGACCTTTATCTCTAGGGTCATTCTATTATTGGGGTGTGCGGGCTGAAAATTGTTATTGGAAACATCTGAAAACTTGCTGACCCATGATGCTTACTTCTGGCCAGGTGGCTAGATAGCTTCTGATGGCAAGATAGTTTCTGACTAGCTGCCTGAAGCCTGGGATTTTTCTAGTAACTGACTTGCCAGGGCTTGTCTAGACTTGCCCAGTGCTTAGACCTAGTCTCATATACTGCCAATTTGAAGCCTATCATGGAGTCAGCCTGTCTCAAAACGACGTAGAGGCCCAGTCCATGACAACACAGCCTCTACCCTGGATGAGGGCACTTATATTTTCTTCCTTAGAATTGCTTTGTTTGTGAGACTTTCAGTGATATGTGACCTTCTTGAAGGCAAATGTATTTGCATTTGTACCCTCTCACAGACTCTACCACATGAGCCACTCAGCCATTGATTTGATGCCAGGAAACTAAAAGCTATTCATCCATTAAAGTAATTGATATTGATTTGAGATTCCCCACTGTATTTGGCCAGCACGATCACCTTTAATTCATGGAGATTTTAATTCTAGGCACATAGTACTTTATTATCTTCTGAGTAGATCCTATAACATACAAAAGACAGTGAGAGTTGAGAGGAGAGAAAAACAAAGACAAATGAGAGAGAGGAAAAAAACCAAGAGAGAAAAATAACAAACTCCAATTCTGCTCCTCACTGTTGTCTTTAAATACTGCATGCTTTTATTTTACTATGAGCGTTTATAACTTTTTAGACAACAACAACAAAAATAACCATGTACATGTAGCTATTGCTCTTTGTTTATATACCATGATGTTTCCAAAAAAAATAATAGCACAACATGGGATCTAATTTGTCTATGACAGACATTTTTCATGGCTTGGAAAATTATAGAGCAACAAAATAAAAAGAACAAGCCTGGCTTTTGAAATTGGTTATGTCCCTACAACAATTGGTATTTTCTTAACCAAGTTGCTTAGCTTCCATGAACTATGAGTTCATTTTTTATTGGTTATTTTATTTATTTACATTTCAAATGCTATTCCCCTTCCCGGTTTCCCCTCAACAAGGCCCCTATCCCCTCCTCCCTACCCCCTGACTCTATAAGGGTCCCCCATCTGTCTACCCACTCGTACCTCAGAGGCATAGTATTCCTCTATCCTGGATCATAAAACCTCCACGAGATTAAGGTGCCAGACAATGCCATCCTCTGCTACATATCCAGCTAGAGCCATGGGTACCGTCTGTATACTTTTTGGTCGGTGGTTTAGTCCCTGAGAGCTTTGGGGGATCTGGTTGGTTGATATTGTTGTTCTTCCTATGAGGTTGCAAACCCCTTCAGCTCTTGCAGTCCTTGCCCTAACTTCCCCATTGGAGTCCTCATGCTCAGTCCAATGTTTGGCTGTGTATATCCACATCTGTATCGGTCCAGCTCTGGCAGAGCTTCTTAGGGGACAGCTATGCAGGGTTCCTGTCAGTTAGCACTTCTTGTTATCAGCAATAGTGTCTGTCTTTGGAGTCAAACTACAAGTTCTTAATTTATTTACAAAATAAATGTAATTTTTACATTTATTAATTTCCATCTGAAAGTTGTTATGGTGCTAACAATAATGGTGTAAGACTTAAAAGATGTTCTTAGGTCTGGGGAGAAGGGCTCATTTGGTGTAATCCTTGTGGTGGTGTAGAGTAATGTGGTTGTTTAAATAAGAATGACTTCCATAGGTTCATATATTTGTTGGCTTCCAGTTGGTGGAACTGTTTGGGAAGGATTAGGGGGTATGGTCTTGTTGAAAGTAATGTATTACTGGGGTTGAGCTCTGAGGTTTTCAGAGCCCATGCCACACCTAGTTAGCTCTCTCTGCCTTGTGGTTATAACAGAAGACATAATCTCTCAGCTACTGTTCCAGCAGAATGTCTGCATGGCTACTGGCATGCTCCCTGCATAATGGTCATGGACTCACTCTCTGAAACTGTAAGCCCTCAATAAGCTTTTTCTTCTATGAGTTGCTTTGGTCATACTGCTTTGTCATAGCAATTGAAGAGTAACTAAGACACATGTAGACCTGACTTTGTATTCCCAGCACTGTAAAAAGCTGATCACAGATATATACTCACCTGTAATCTCAGTGCTGAGGAGTCAAACACAGGCATATCCCAGGATCTTGCTGGCCAGCCAACTTAATTAAACTGATTGATGAGCTCCAGGTTCAGTGAGAGACCCTGTCTCAGAAATAAGGTGGAGAACCAATGTGGAAATGGCATCCAACATCAACCTCTGGCTTTCACATGCAGAGAGACAGGCATGAACAGACACACACTGACACAGACACAGAGACAGATAGACACAAAGAGAGAGACAGAGACAGAGAGACAGAAACAGAGAGACACAGAAACAGAGAGACAGAGACAGACAGACAGAAACACTCCCAGAGAGATGTCAGACACATGCACAGTCCCTAAAATTGGTTCCAACATTTATTACTACAATAGCTGTGAACTTGATTCTTCTTATGAATGAAATATAGGTGTTCTTATTCCTTAAAAATATTTTATTAACCCTTTGAGAATTTCATACATGTATTTTGATTATATTAGCCTTCCTGGCTCCTCTTATATCCATCTTCATTATTTCATACAAAACTAACTTAAAACAAGATTTTAAATATACTGAGTTTAATTAGTGATACCTATATACTCACATGTACATATATGAGTTCATGTATTCAACTGTCCTATTGTGGACAGAAAATAATGTTTCTTTGTAATAATCTACTGCCTCTGACTCTCACAGTCTTTCTACTTCCTTTTCTGTAATTATTCCTGAACCTTGAGGAGAGGGTATGTGATATAGATGTTCCATTTAAAGCTGAACACCCCATAGTATTTTATTCTCTATATTTTGACCAATTTCTGTGTTAACCATGATGTCCTGCAAAAACAAGGTTCTCTGATGAGGCACAGATATATGGGTATAAAAATATGTCATTAGGAGTGAGTTTAATATTGTGTCCCTTTAGCAGAGTAATAGTAATGGTTCTCCTCTAGGATCTATATCCCATCAAGCCACAGGTTCTTCGCCCTGATTATAGTGCTAGGTGTGAATCCCATCTTGTAGAAAGAACCTCAAATCCCATCAGAAAATCGTTGATTACTACCATGATATTCATGCCACTATTTGCCTTGGTGGGCATATTTTACCAGACAGACTGTTGTTATAACTCATAGGCTTCACACCTGGATAAAACTAATAATTACTTCTCTCCTCATTAGCCCTAGTGGCACTTTGCAGCAATGTAAAAGCTAACCAGAAAGGATGAGTTTCCAAGGTAAGTACTAGTTGGATTTCTCTGTAGTCTGTGGCTTAAGTGGGTGACATATTCAACAACAGCATATTACTGTCAAGTTCTGGAGAGAAACCAAGAGTAATGGAAACACCCTGTGATATTTGGGGCTTCATGGGACCTTATTAGCCAATAACTCCAGTAGAAGTAACCCATTCCCAACACT
The DNA here is from genome assembly GCA_019843815.1 of Montemys delectorum. Classification (NCBI taxonomy): domain Eukaryota; kingdom Metazoa; phylum Chordata; class Mammalia; order Rodentia; family Muridae; genus Montemys; species Montemys delectorum. Next base: position 585 of record JADRCD010206027.1, on the reverse strand, counting down.
GAGCTTTTTGTTAGTCTGTGATGTTCAATAGGGGAATTGTTTCTCCCATTATAGAGTAACTCCACTTAAGATCTTTTTATATATGATTATACTTCCAGTGTAGAAGACTTCTGTCATAGTAGTTTTTCTTTTTCTTTTTTTTTTTTTGTTTGTTTGTTTTATTTTTTTTTATTAGGTATTTTCTTCATTCACATGTACACTTTCCCTCTCCCATTTTCCCCTCCAACACAAACAAATGAACAAACAAACAAACACAAGAACAAACCCCTTCTGCCTCCCCCCTCCCAATGCCTGTCCCCCCACCCTCTCCCACCCATTGGCCCTGGCATTCCCCCACACTGGGGCACAAAACTCTCACAAGGCCGAGGTCCCTCACTCCTATCGATGATCGAATTTGCAATCCTCCACCACATACCTGCTGCCAGTACACTCAATCCCACCCTGTATAGTCCTTGATTGGTGGTTGGGTCCCTGGGAGCTCTGAGGGTACTAGCAGCAGGTATGTGGTGGAGGATTGCAAATTCGATCATCGATAGGAGTGAGGGACCTCGGCCTTGTGAGAGTTTTGTGCCCCAGTGTGGGGGG
>JADRCD010206026.1:0-32670 GCA_019843815.1 Montemys delectorum | reverse complement strand
ACAGAGCAAAGGGAAAAGAACTAATATACTATAGTAATCCCACTTTCCTTAGACCATCAGAACTTGAAACCTGAGTGGACCCAGATGGCATCATGTTAAGCAAAAGCCAGGCACAGAAAGACAAATACCATGTATTGTATGTGGGTCTTTCTCTTACAAATCCACATATTTGTACAAATTTGTGTGGTTTTGAAAAATGATCGTAGCTGGGTGGTGGTGGCACATGCCTTTAATCCCAGCACTTGGGAGGCAGAGGCACGCAGATTTCTAAGTTCAAGGCCAGCCTGGTCTACAGAGTGAGTTCCAGGACAGCCAGGGCTGTACAGAGAAACCCTGTCTCAAAAAACTAAAAAAGAAAGAAAGAAAAGAAAAAAAGAAAAAAAAAAGAAAAATGATCGTATAGAACAGTTTAGGCTCTTTCTTAATGTTGTTTTCCTCTTTCACAGCTCTCTAGGTAGTGTCTTTCTTGAACATTTCTGAAGAGTGTCCATCTTTCACTCCCTTCAAGCCTGAGGATATCACTGATTCCTTAAAATTGGCTGGAAAATTAGGCAAGGAGAACGGCACTATAGGGGGAGATAGTGTGTCGGGGACTGGATGGTTTGTGGACATGGACTTTTGCCAGCTTAAAGGTCAGAATCAGGAGCTCCAGAAGATGCATCTTGGTGGACAGAGCTATATGATATGCTCTGGGGAAGCCCAAACCCAGGACTAGATGACACTGATGACTCCTAGGCACTTTGCCTTCTAGTTCAACTCTCTCCTAACCATTGTCATTTTTTTAGACTTATTTTGTGTGTATGTGTGTGTGTGTGTGTGCGCGCGCGTGCGTGCGTGTGTGTGCGTGTGTGTGTGTGTGTGTATGTGTGTGGGTGTGTGTGTATGTATACAAAAGTGTGTGCCATACATGTACAGGTACCCACAGGGATCTGTGGGTGGTTGTGAGCTGTCAGATTTGGGTGCTGGGTATGGCACTTGGGTGCTCTGGAATAACTGGTATCTCTCCAACCCCTCCCTGTCTTGGTCTTTACACCACATTAAGCATTTTCCCCCACTTGATTTTTGGACTCCATTTTTTGAGAGTTCTGGAATCATTACTTCCCCTCCATCATTGGTCCCGTCTCAGGGTCTGTCTCAACCTGATCTGGCTCTTCCTTGCACAGCACTGCCAGATGTCTTGGGGTCAGACCTGCGGTAGGATGGCTGTGGACCTTTCTTTTGGCCACTTTTGCTGAATCCTCCTACAGAAGTGTGTAGAAGGAGGCAAGTGATCCCTGATCTCTTGTTCAAGTGAGCCATCAGACCACACAAAACTCTACCATAGCACAATAGGTCCTTTTGCAGCCTCAACTGGGCCATGGAGCCCTACTCTTCATCTTGTCCCTTTCCTCTGAGTATGTTTCTGTGCACGACAAACTCTGTGCAGCAGGAGGCACTGCACAGTGTGCTAGATGGACTCCATGTGAGTAGCATCAAATCACTATTGCAGCCACATAAAGGGGCAGGTCTTCCCTGCCAGCTGCTTCTCATAAGCACAGGGCTCTCCCAGATGCTGGAAAATTCTGGCTTTTGTTTGTTTGTCTGTTTGTTTGTTTAATAGGCATGTAGAATAACTTTGAAAATGAAACTAGCTGTATTTTAATAGACAGAAGATCCTCAAATAACATTTCTGAGTTCTATATGCTCCTCCACTGCCCAGATAAGAAAAGATAACTCTCCAATGCATTTGGTCCATGAAAAGAGGGTTGAAAGCCAAGTCCATGCATTTTCCTAACTTCATTGCAAATTTCTTTGGTGCACGGAGGGGGAAATACTTAGGGCTTCATGATAATCATGATCTTTTAAAGCACATAACATTTACATGCTCAAGTTCAGATATTATGATAATATTAAACTTTTAGATAAAAGAAGCAGGCAAAAGCCACTCAGGATGTGAATCATTTCTAGAATATGTACTCTGTAGTTTGAATCTTGACTGGCCTGTAAGTTGAAGGCTTTGTCTCCAGCCTAAGACACTAAATGGAGGTGGTAAAATGTTTAGGCGACAGAACTTAGTGGGAAGAAGTTGTGTTATTATATGGGTGAAGAATGTCCTTAAGGAGGATACTGAGGATCCATCCTCTCTTGCTCCCTGGACATCACACAGAAATAAAAATATATGAATATACACGTTCTAGTTACTTTTGGTTCTTTTGTAGCAAAAGGTCATGTTAGAAATTCTGTTTCTTGATTTGAAATGTCTGTGTGACCAGCATCAACTCCCACAGAACATCATTGGGCTAAGGGTACCTTATCCTACCTCAGGTTGCATATTGTGGTCCTGGCTGTTGGCGTTGGTATCCTCACTTGGCTGGGTGGTCTCAATGCTGGGAGGATTCAGGAGGAACCGGCTCAGCTCTTGCTGCTGGCTCTCTCTCAGGCTGTGGATGATGCTGCATGACTGCTGTTGTTTCTATGGAAAATGCTGTGCTTTCATAAGGGGGAAAAGTTGCCCACCTCTTTACCCCATTCCCACCAAGTCACAGTTTCTTCTTCCCTCTCTGAAGATCTATGGGATTGATAACCTCTTAGGAAATTCCAAGTAAGGGTCTTGAACTAGTTTTGAGGATATTATAGTGATATACAAGTCTAAGAGACTAGAAACATCCGGATCTTTTTTGTTTATATAACAATTGGATTTGTTATGCTCATCCATACTAGTTTATATGTTATGAAAAATTATTAATGTGGGTGTTCTCTTTTACCTTTTATTTAACTCTATCCTCTTTTAACCACTGCACCCCCCTGCCCCCACCAGCTTCCTGAAAGCCCTAGGCAGCAAAAGGTGGTGAGTAGATGAAGAGGAAATTTTGAACTCTTGGTTCTGAACTTTGTAGGCCACACTGGCAAATCAGTTGAGAAGCAACCTCTCTTTCCTGGCCAAAGCCGTCTTAGGGTCTGAGTAGGACATTTTTGATTAATGGAACAAGAGTTATGGTGGCCATGTCTTGACTGGGTTGCAGTGGGAAGCTAACTTTGCTCTAGGAGGCTGGTCTGGAGGGTTTCATTTCTTTGGGGCTTTTTTTCTCTCTAACAGAAATGCATATTTTTGTAGTGGATGTTGTTGTTTTGAAAAGTAGAATCAAATAAATCTTACATAACATTAATTGCATTTCAAGAAGTATATACTGAGTCATGTGCCTTTCTTCTCTGTATGTGAAATATGAGTCAAAAACATTTATAATCATTAATTACCCAATAGAAGTACAGTATATGCTAATAGAGTACATATTCATTAATATGTGAGAGGCTCATACAAACTTACAGTTCAGAAGGCAGCAGGTGCATCATTAAAATTCCATGAGAGGTAGTCTTTAGAGACCCAACAACATGATAAACCATGTGTTAAAACTTTTCACAGCAATTTAAAAGTGGTTTTGTAAACTTCATCTCTGTAGATATTTTTGGAATTTCATACCATTGAGTTTAATAAGTGGAGATTATAAATAATTTAGTACCCATAAATTGCTTTTTAAACCTTCATTTTCATACAACTTGATTCAACTGGAATGTGTGGTGGAGCCTACTGAGTGGAATGAGCTGAAGCTGGAAGAGTTAAGGCTGCACCAGAATGTGACACTGTACATGGATAAAGAAGATACATTTTAAGGGATATCAGGCCCTTCTGTTTGCCTCTCTTTTTCTGAATGTGTGTGTGTGTGTGTGTGTGTTGGTTAGTTTTAATTGTCAACTGGACAGAGTCCAGAATCACTTGAGAGATTGGCCTCTGGAAAAGCTTGTGGAAGATTATATTGATTACTGGTATGGGAAGATTCATCATAATTGTGAGTAGGCCCACTCTCTGTGCAAGGGGCCCTGGACTATATAAAATATGAAAAGTAGGATGAGCACAGGCATGCATTTACCCTCTCCATTTCCTGATTGTGGGTATGATTTGAATATATAACACATATCGTTTGATTAAACTCTGCTATCTTGAGGTCCTCTCCATAATGGACTGTGTATACTAGAACTATGAGCCAGAGTTAGCCTTTCTCCTTTAAGCCAGAGCTTTTTGTTTTGTTTTGTTTTGTTTTGTTTTGTTTTGTTTTTCACAGCAACAGGAAAGGAAACCCAACCCTTGTGCTTGTGGTTCACTCACAGCCCGGATGCGTTTCAAGCACTTCTTCAGCCACATGCGAATAGTCTGCTTAGCCACCTCCTCCTCTATCGTATACTCTAGTTGCTCCCTTGCCAGCAGCTCCTCTAGCTGCAGGCTCTTCCTGATGTCTACAGAGCGGTAGGACAGCATGCTGGAAGATGGAAACAACAGCAACCACCAGTTAGACTCATCTGGTATGTAGACCCTCCAATGTTTCAAAAATCAGAGAATACATCTTTCCAGACAATCAATGTAGGGTTTGATGCCACTCACAGGAGGGTAAGGAGCTGGTTATGTTACCTCTGTATTTCCCTATCTTCTCTTCTATAAATACTGAGGTTAGTTTTGGTACCCATCTCATTGAGTAACCTGGCAAGTTAATATCTCTGAGGTACTTAGAACAGTGACTGCATCTAAGTGTCTATGCTGCAGAAGACACATGCTATATGGTATTGACTGCTCTAGCTATCAAGTACATACTCTGGAATGTTCTGTACAAAAAGAAGAGTATTCCTTCCACTACTTCCTCCTGGTTGGCTCTAATTGGTGATGGTCAATACACTTCCCTGTAAGTTATGCATGTTCTATTCCACTTTCTTCTCTATTTCATTTTTTTTCCCTTTGCATCGTCCTTTATTGTTTCAGATGATGCAAATCCAGAGCTAAACTCTCTTAGCTCAACAGGTCTGGACAGTGGTAAATAAAGTTGATACCTCGGTGAAGAGGGAAAGTCAGGTAATTCCTAGGAAGCACTATTACCAAAGAGGAATGCTGAATTACCTGGTAGAACTATAAACTCTAGTTTAGCCTTAGCACCCTGGACTCTCTTTGAACTTTGAACTCTACTTTGAACTTGAGGTCACCATTAGAGCTCAGTTCACATCAGAGTGACCCTATGTTACTGGGTCATTGGGTTTCATTTCTTTGCTAAATGTCCTCCTATTGCAGAGGAAAATCCTGCACTCTATTTCATAAAATGCTTCTAAGTCCTCCAAACTCATGAGGAATTCCATTATTATGTAACTACTGTGAGTGAGAAAAGAGGGCCAACCTCACCACAAGTGGCTTTGCTTGAGTCCCTTGTGATCAGATGCACCACTATGCTCCAGAGGTCAAATACTGATTATTAAGATCAACAGTAGGTCTGGGTGCCTCATGGTCAATCTAAAAACACTGCATGACTACAAAGAAAGATCAACATTCTGAGAGGCATGGCATTCTTTCTCACTCATATATAATCTTGCCTTATCTTTCTGTGTTCCTTAATTTACTCATGGACAAAATGATCGCCAAAGGCAAAATGGTTAACTTTAGCAAATTTCTCCCAGACCCTTCCTTTGCTCCTCCAACCTTTCTTCTTCTCTTAGCCATAAGTGGAGTTTTATCTACCTGAATGATCCCCAAATTTGTGGCAATAACCAACATTTAATATACCAGGTGCATGCAGCATGAGTAAAATAGCTACAACCAGTCAAGGGTAACTAGACAGTTACTATGTCACAAGTCCCTCTGTCAGGGAGCATTGGGAAGGACTTTTTATAACAATGTTTCACATGCTGTTATGAATTAAATAACTATATTGAAATAATATTTCAATTAATTTCTTTTATATGGGGCATATGTTCTTTTATTGGCCCATTGAATAATATGCAGTTGATGTCAAATGACACTATATCCTGACAGGAATTGTGGAGCATGAATGATATTTTAAGATTTCTATTGATTTTCTCTCCAGTGACTTTCTAAGGCAGGACCAGCCAGGAAACACAGGCTTCAGAAGTGGCAGGGAAGCTGGGACAGGATCCTTTCTACTTCTGTCTACACCTAGGAGGGACAGCAGATCCACAACCCTCTCTGTACTTTTCCTGCAAGAAGAGAGCCTGTATTCAGGGTGTTCTCTGACCCCAGGACTCAGAAGGGACAACTGATTCACAGTTCTCTGCACATGGGCCTTACCAGAGGAGAGCTGATCTCCCAGAAGTGCTGACACAGGCTTATAGACTCACAGGAGGAACAACCTCCAGCCAGAGACAGCAAAAAACATCTAATACCAGAGATCAACAGATGGCAAAAGGCAAACACAAGAAACTTACCAACAGAAAGCAAGACTACTTGGCTTAATCAGAACCAAGTACTCCCACTACAGCAAGCCCTGGATATCCCAAAACACCAGAAAAGCAAGATTTGGATTTAAAATCATATCTCACAATGGTGATAGAGGAATTTAAGAAAAACATGAATAACTCACTTAAAGAAATACAGGAGAACACAGGTAAAGAGGTACAAGACCTTAATGAGTAAACACAAAAATCCCTTAAAGAATTACAGGAGAACATGAATAAACAAGTAGAAGCCCTTTAAGAGGAAACACAAAATTCTCTTGAAGAATTGCAGGAAAGCACAACCAAACAGGTGAAGGAATTTAACCAACCCATCCAGAACCTAAAAGTGGAAGTAGAAACAGTTAAGAAATCACAAAGAGAGACAATTCTGGAGATAGAAATACTAGGAAAGAAGTCAGGAACCATAGATGCAAGCATCACCAACAGAATAAAAGATATAGGAGAATCTCAGGTGCAGAAGATACCATAGAAAACATTGACACAACAGTCAAAGAAAACGCAAAATGAAAAAGTTCCTAACACAGGACATCCAGGACACAATGAGAAGACCAACCCTAAGGATAACAGGTATAGAAGAGAACAAAGACTTCCAACTTAAAGGGCCAGTAAATATCTTCAACAAAATTATAGAAGAAAACTTCTCTAATCTAAAAAAAAGAGATGGCCATGAACATACAAGAAGCCTATAGAACTCCAAATAGATTGGACCCAAAAAGAAATTCCTCCTGCCACATAATAGTCAAAACACCAAATGCACAAAACGAAGAAAGAATATTAAAAGCAGTGAGGGAAAAAGGTCAAGTAACATATAAACGCAGACCTATCAGAATTACACCAGACTTCTTGCCAGAGAATATGAAAGCCAGAAGATCCTGGGTTGATGTCATATACACCCTAAGAGAACAAAAATGCTAGCCCTGGCTACTATACTCAGTAAAACTCTCAATTACCATAGATGGAGAAACCAAAGTATTCCATGACAAAACCAAATTTACACAATATATTTCCACAAATCCAGCCCCTCCAAGGATAATAAATGGAAAACTTCAACACAATGAGGGAAACTATATCCTAGAAAAAGCAAGAAAGTAATCTTCCAACAAAACTAAAAGAAGATAGCCACATGAACAGAATTCTAATTGTAACAACAAAAATAATAGGAAGTATACAATTTCCTTAATATCTATTAATATCAATGGACTTAATATCTATTAATATCAATTCCCCAATAAAAAGACTTAGACTATCAGACTGGGTACATAAATAGGACCCAAAATTTTGTTGCACACTGGAAACCCACATCAATGACAAAGACAGGTACTAGCTCAGAATAAAAGGCTGGAAAATAATTTTCCAAGCTAATTATCCCAAGAAACAAGTTGGAGCAGTCATTCTAATACTGAATAAAATCAACTTTCATCATAAAGTAATCGAAAAAGATAAGGACAGACACTTCATACTCATCAAAGGTAAAAATCTACCAAGATGAACTCTCAAATCTGAACCTCTATGCTCCAAATGCAAGGGCATTTACATTCATTAAAAAAACTTTACTAAAGCTCAAAGCACACAATGCACCACACACAATAATAGTGGGAGATTTCAACATCCCATTCTCTCCAATGGAAGATCATGGAAACAAACTAAACAAAGACACAATGAGACTAACAGAAGTTATGAAACAGATGGATTAAATGGATATCTATAGAACATTTTATCCTAAAACAAAAGGATATACCTTCTTCTCAGCACCTTATGGTACCTTCTCCAAAATTGACCATATAATCGGTCACAAAACAGGTCTCAACAGATACAAGAAAATTGAAATAATTCCTTGCATCCTATCAGATCATCATGGTCTAAGGCTGCTCCTCAATAACAACATAAACAATAGAAAGGCCACATACACATGGAAGCTTAACAACACTCTACTCAATGATAACTTTGTTAAGGAAGAAATAAAGAAATTAAAGTCTTTCTAGAGTTTAATGAAAATGAACCCACAACATACTCAAACTTATGGGATACAATGAAAGCAGTCCTAGGAGGAAAACTCATAGCTTTAAGTGCCTCCAAAAAGAAACTGGAGAGAGCATACATCGTCAATTTTACAGCACATCTGAAAGATCTAGAACAAAAAGAAGCAAATTCACCCAAGAGAAGTTGAAGGCAGGAAATAATCAAACTCAGGGCTGAAATCAACCAAATGGAAACAAAAAGAACTATACAAAGAATCAACCAAACCAGGAGCTAGTTCTTTCAGAAAAATCAACAAAATAGATAAATCTTTAGCCAGACTAACTAGAGGGCACAGAGACAGTATCCTAGTTAACAAGATCAGAAATGAAAAGGGAGATATAACAATAGACACTGAGGAAATCCAAAAAATCATGAGAGCCTACTACAAAGGCCTATACTCAACAAAACTAGAAAACCTGGATGAAATGAACAATTTTCTAGACAGATACCAGGTACCAAAGTAACATCAAGATCAGATAAATGATCTAAACAGTCCCATATCTGAAAATGAAATAGAAACAGTCATTAATAGTCTCCCAACCAAAAAAAGCCCAGGACCAGATGAGTTTAGTACAGAGTTTTATCAGACCTTCAAAGAAGACCTAATACCAATACTCCTCAAACTATTCCACAAAATAGAAACTGAAGGTACTCTACACAATTCCTTCTATGAAGCCACAATACTCTTATACCTAAACCACACAAAGACCCAACAAAGAAAGAAAACTTCAGACCAATTTCCCTTATGAATATAATTTGCAAAAATAATCAATAAAATTCTTGCAAATTGAATCCAAGAACACATCAAAATAATCATCCATCATGATCAAGTAGGCTTCATCCCAGGGATGCAGGAATGGTTCAATATACGGAAATCCATCCACATAATTCACTAAATAAAGAAACTCAAAGACAAAAATTATATGATTATCTCATTAGATCCTGAGAAAGCATTTGACAAAATCCAACATCCCTTCATGATAAAAGTCTTGGAAAGATCAGGAATTCAAGGCCAATACTTAAACATAGTAAAAGCAATATACAGAAAACCAGTAGTCAACATCAAACTAAATGGAGAGAAACTTGAAGCAATCCCACTAAAATCAGGGACTAGGCAAGGCTGCCCACTCTCTCCCTACCTATTCAATATTCTACTTGAAGTCCTAGCCAGAGCAATTAGACAACAAAAGGAGATCAAAGGGATACAAATTGGAAAGGAAGAAGTCAAATTATCACTATTTGCTGATGATATAATAGTAGTTAAGTGACCCTAAACATTCCACCAGAGAACTTCTAAACCTGATAAACAACTTTAGTAAAGTATCAGGATATAAAATTAACTCAAGCAAATCAGTGGCCTTCCTCTACACAAAGGATAAACAGGCTGAGAAAGAAATTAGGGAAACAACACCCTTCACAATAGTCACAGATAATATAAAATACCTTAGTGTGATTCTAACTAAGCAAGTAAAAGATCTGTTTGACAAAAACTTCAAGTCTCTGTAGAAGATCTCTGAAGATAGAAAGATCTCCCATGCTTGTGAATTGGCAGGATTAATATAGTAAAAATGGCCATCTTGCTGAAAGCAATCTACAGATTAAATGCAATCCCCATCAAAATTCCAACTCAATTCTTCACAGACTTGGAAAGAGCAATTTGCAAATTCATCTGGAAAAACAAAAAACCTAGGATAGTGAAAACTATTCTCAACAATAAAAGAACCTCTGGTGGAATCACCATTTGCGACCTTAGGCTGTACTACAGAGCAAATGTGATTAAAAACTACATGGTACTGGTACAATGACAGGCAGGTGGATCAATGTAATAGAATTGAAGACCCAGAAATGAACCCACACACCTATGGTCACTTGATCTTTGACAAAGGAGCTAAAACAATCCGGTGGAAAAAAAAGACAGTATTTTCAACAAATGGTGCTGGCTCAACTGGTAGTTAGCTTGTAGAAGAATGCAAATCAATTCATTCCTATATCCTTTTACAAAGCTCAAGTCCAAGTGCATCAAGGACCTCCACATAAAACCAGATACACTGAAACTAATAGAAAAGAAAGTGGGGAAGAGCCTTGAGCACATGGGAACAGGGGAAAATTTCCTGAACAGAACACCAATAGCTTATGCTCTAAGATCAAGAATTGACAAATGGGACCTCATAAAATTACAAAGGTTCTGTCAAGGCAAAAGACACTGGCAATAAGACAAAAACGGCAACCAATAGATTGGGAAAAGATATTTACCAATCCTTATCTGATAGAGGGCTAATATCCAACATATACAAAGAACTCAAGAAGTTAGACTCCAGAGAACCAAATAATCCTTTTAAAAAACGGGGTACAGAGCTAAACAAAGAATTCTCATCTGATGAATACTGAATTGCTGAGAAGCACATAAAGAAATGTTCAACATCCAGATTCCACCTGATACCAGTCAGAATAGTTAAGATTAAAATCTCTGGTGACAGCAGATGCTGGCGAGGTTGTGGAGAAAGAGGAACACTCCTTAATTGCTGGTGGGATTGCAAGCTGGTACAACCACTCTGAAAATCATTTTGGCGGTTCCTCCAGAAATTGGACATAGTAGTACCAGAGGAGCCAGCTATACTACTCCTGGACATATACCCAGAAGATGCTCCAACATGTAATAAGGACACATGCTCCACTATGTTCCTAGCAGCCTTACTTATAATAGCCAGAAACTGTATACTACCCAGATGTCCCTCAACAGAGGAATGGATACAGAAAATGTGGTACATCTACACAGTGGAGTACTACTCAGCTATTAAAAACAATGAATTTATGAAATTCTTAGGTAAATGGATGGATCTGAAGAATATCATCCTGAGTGAGGTAACCCAATCACAAAAGAACACACATGGTTTGCACTCTCTGATAAGTGGATATTAGCCCAGCAGATCAGAATACACAAAGTACAAACCACAAACCATAAGAAACTCAAGAAGGAAGACCAAAGTGTGGATACTTTGTTCCTTCTTAAAAGGGGGAACAAAATACCCATGGAAGGAGTTACAAAGACAAACTATAGAGCAGAGACCAAGGAAGGACAATCCATAGACTGTGCCACCTGGGAATCCTTCCCATATTCAGTCATCCAATCCAGACACTATTGTGGATGCCAGTAAGTGCTGGCTGACAGGAGCCTGATATAGCTGTCTCCTGAGAGGCTCTGACAGTACTTGACTAATACAAAAGAAAAGGCTCACAGCCATCTATTGGACTGAGTACAGGGTCCCCAACGAAGGAGCTAGAGAAAGGACCCAAGGAGCTGAAGGTTTTGCAGTCCCTTAGGATGAACAATATAAATTAACTAGTACCCTCAGAGCTCCCAGAGACTAAACCATCAACCAAAGAGTACACATAGTGGGACTAATGGCTCCATCAGCATATGTAGCAGAGGATGGCCTAGTTGGTCATCCATTGGAGGAAAGGTCCTTGGCCCTATGAGGGTTCTATGCCCCAGTATAGGGGAAAGCCAGGACCAGGAAGTGGGACAGTGTGGGTTGGTGAGCAGGGGGAGGCAGGAACAGGGTTTTTTTGTTTTGTTTTGTTTTGTTTTTTCTTTTTTCTTTTTTCTTTTTGGAGGGGAAATTGGGAAAGGAGATATCATATGACATGTAAATAAAAATATCTAATAAAAATAAATTAATTTTTAAAAAGGAAGGAAAAAAGAGAAAGAGAGAAAAATAAAAGATTTCTCTTAAGATCTTCAAGTTCTGACCTTATATCAAGTTCACTGCAGATCTAGTTAAGATGAGGTTTAACTGAAGTTAACTGGCTGCAAGAAGCCACTGGATGATATAGGAGAGGGTTGGAACAGATTCCCCCTCAGAACCTCACAAGAATCCACCCTAAGCTTAACTTCAGGTTTCTTACTTCTGAAACCATGAGCTTCTTCTGCTCTTGGTACTTAAATGCAATGTCTCTAGGAAGTTATTGCAAACATCCTTTAGAACGACTGAACCAGAGCCTATATCCTGTCTTTCACAGGGGCGATTGCCACAGAGCAAATAGGGCAGATTCTTCTAAACTCACCTGAGCTGGATCTGGATTTTAGCTCCACATTGTCCATGGAACCAAGTGACCCTAAACAAGTCACTTAACTCTTGCAGAACCACAACTCTTATCCCAAAATTAAGAGACAGATGCATGCCCTCCATGTCTTCTCTATCTCTTTCCTTCTGGGATGGTAGGTGGCAGGCCACTGCTTTCTATCCTCATCTGAGGCAGTGGTCAGACATGATCATTATGGGGCAATGAGAAAGACTACTTCATTCCTAGAATGTGTGCCTTTGCATTATAATCATGGCAGTATGGCAACTCAGGTTTCAAAATCCTTGTTAACTAAATTCATGGGCTTCTGTGTGTCACACTTTTCATTTCTGGCCTCAGTGAATCTCCATGACACTGAGCTGTGGAACCAGCTTTATACCTCAATACATCATGGAAGGTGACATCACCACCATTGTGTAGCCTCTCCATCTCATAGCACATGTGCTTAAAAAGGAGCTTGTCTTTATCAAGGTCCACTTCCAGCCTCCCCCGCAGCAGCCGTAGCAGGAACTTCACTCGGAAGGTCGGGATCACACCCTGGGTGGGAGAACACAAGGGCCAGCAAAGTAAGTCATAAGAAGGCATCTATGGACTCCCTGTTCAGAGTCTTTTTTTTTTTTACAGGGAGATGCAGACAACAAATGAATTTGTGAGTCAGAACTGGTGTCTCTCAGGCTTTTAATCCAAACACCAAGGGAAATGAGGCAAGGGATCACCAGCATATATAGCACCAGACAGGAAGAAACTCCCTGTTCTCTTTGCAAGCTGGGCAGAATAATGTGTGCTAAGCATATGATGTGAAATACCAAGCAGTAATTTTCTGTTGCTCTGGTCCTGTGGGTTATCATAATGTTGTCTTCAGAGATCGAGTGAGTGAGGAACATCCATGTAGTTATTCCTTGAGCCAGCTCTTACTAATTATGCTCAGTAGTCTACCCACCTCTCCAAATGCACCATGAATATCATTCTACATGTAGGCAATGCATATATACATAACTCTCCTCACTTAATTTGTGTCTTAGACTTAGCATTTGTTATTTTGATTCCATTGAAAGGTAGTTCCTTTGTAGGTCATTAGAACGACTTTGATGAGACAGTGAGGCCTCAGCTTTACTCTCCTTCTAGGTTAAAACACATTTGGACATTGAAACTATAAAAGGTATAACTGTATTCCATGTAGCACAGCCTAACATGCCAACTATGATTATATCTTTGAATGGACCTGGTGGTCTAAGGCTTCTTGCTAGTTTTTAGCATCTTAGTGTTAATTCCTGTACATATTATGTGAGATCAAGTTCCTGTGGGTAACAGTCACAGAGACAAATATAGATCTAGATGAGACAAAAGAACTAGGCCAAGCATCCCTGTCCTCCACAAGCTGCTATCTCAGAAGTTCAGAAGAGACTGCAACCCAGTTCAGTGATGAGAATACTAGTAGAGACAGAGAGTAAAACAGTGAAGTGGCCACCCTGTGTCTTGCAGACCCTGGGTTACAACCATATCGCACCTTCCAGATCCTTACTTATGTCAACTATGCTAACTCCTTGTCTCTGTACCAAACTCTTGCTGAACTATTTTTGGATCTTCTTAGGTTGTATCTTTCTATAGCTGAACTTTCCCTTGATGTGACTACAATAATCATCTCTTCACCTACACCTTCATGACCATTTTAGCTAAGGGTCTACTCCAAGCCCATGAATGGTCTACCATCTTCAATATGCTCATAACTTCTGGAACTCATAGAACTTTAATATCCCCTATCAAAATGTTAGGATCAGAAGTATTTCAAACTTTGGACTTTGTAATATTTGCATTCCTACAATGAGTATCCATAGTATGGATAATATACAAGTTTAAACATAAAATTTATTCATGTTTTTTTTAATCTTTTAAAAACAAGTTCTTGTGTATTCCAGGCTGATGTTAAATTTAAGGCTGTCAAACTCCTGAGCCTCCTACTTCTGCCTCCCATGTAGTAGGATTAGAGGCAGGTGTCGTTCATTTATGTTTCACATGTCTTACACGCATATACTAGAAGTAATTTTATATAATATTATTAGCATGCCTAGATTTTGACTGTGACTTGACACGTAAAATCTGGTGTGACTTCCTCCATTTGTGATGTTGTGTTAGTACTAAAAAGAATTCAAAGTCCAGAATTAATTTGGATTAGGGATCCTACTCTGTGTCGTTAGTACTATTTCACCTTTAAGAGGTCACCTCCTTCTGTAGAACATAAGCTCTGTGGCATAGGAACCTTGCCATTTGAGAATTGCTTTACCTCAGTGCCTAGATCAAGTTAAGCTTTGAGTAGGTAAGGATGAATAAGAGGTCAAAGAGGAGAGGAAGAAGGGAAGAACATGTAGGATGCTGAGGAGAAGGAGAAAGAAAAGGGAAAGGAAAAAGGTAGCTAAGAACAAGAAACTTGCCTCTGCTTTGGCTACTTCTGGGAAATATTGGATAAACTTTACGGTTAAGATCATTATATACTAACTTAGAAGTAGTTCAAAATAACGAGGTCTCCATGAAATTAATTAATTTTTAGTGGTGCTGGGGCTTGAACCCAGGGGTTTTTACATGCTCAACAAGCACTCAACCACTGAGCTACACCACAGACATCACTTGTAACCCCTATGTGTGGTTCATCTAGATGACTGCTTAAGGTTGAGGTGATAGTAAGTCCATAGCAGGTTTTCCCTCTGAGTTGCAATTTCCCTCCTTCTGCTTGAGCCCAAGGCAGATATCCTTGAAAATCCATTATTTTCTTCCCTTGCTGACCTTTTGAAAGTCTAAAGACCAGGCTCTTCATGGTTGTAAAGGACATTAGGGGAGACCACTCTGTCCCTCTGTCCTTGCATACTCACCTGGCTCATCAATGACAGGTTTCTGCAATGCAACAGTGATAGTTCCAAATTTAGTCTATGTCAATTCTCAGACTCAAGATACTTGAAATGTATCATTTGTTCTCTTTGAGTTTGAGCAGGTTAACAATGGCCCACTCTCCTACACCTAGGTTGAGGAAGACCTTGAATATCTAACTCTCTGCTTCCATTTCCTAAGTGCTGGGAGTAGAGTGATGAACTACCACACCTAGTTTTATGTGGTGCTGGGGATCAAACCCAGCATCCTATGCATGCTTGGTAAGCAAATAAGTCACTCCCCACAGTTCCTACCTCTCTTTTATCATCTACCATGTTCCATATGATTTGAAAATGGCGAAGATCATTGTAACTCAAAAGTTGGTCCTCTTCAGTGGAATAAAACAAAGAGAAATTCTCCACAATTATGGCTAGGAAAAAAAAATCAGATGTTAGATAAATATGCTAATCTGTCATTTTTTTTAGAAAAAGTAAAACATTTATTATAAATAATAAATGTTATCACTCACACTCTAAAGCCAAATTTTCAAAGTGCTTTCAGTACAATTTCCAAGCTGGCATGTCTCTCACTTGAACTAAGCTATTTATTCATCACTTGGCTTTCCAAAACATAAGGGTCATGGGCTCAAAGGCACTCTAGTTAGACATTCATGCCAGCTGGCTCCTACTCTTACTTGAGACTTCCAGGGCATTTTAAGGGTCATATTGGGCCTGGATGTCTCCACAGCTGGGTAAACAAAATATATCTTTAAAAATCAAAATGATGTTTCGAGGCTGTGAAAGTAGCCCTCCCTGATTTGTGTTCAGCCCAATCCATGGGAAGAGCTCTTTGGGAATTAATGAGCATAATAAATAGGACAATTCTTGAAACTGCAATCAACTGCCATTTCCATGCCTTTCAAAGGTCTTTTCAGCTCCTGGGTTGAGAGGCAACGATTTATAATTAATGCCATGAAACACCCGCCCCAAGCAATCCAGGATAATTACTCGAAAATTGTACATAATTATCCAAGTACCTGAGTTTGAAGAGATGGAAAAATTATTCCATGAACATCTCTTACCTACAAGCAGATTCAGCATGATGTAGGCGATGATGACATAGAATGAGCAGAAGTACATAAGTGCCCCTGCATAATTGCCACAGTCTGTTGCCCAGTATGTAAATTCATCTGGAGTACAAAATGGAGGCTGAACCTGTGGGCCAGTGGCGAACAGGGAAGGCATTTGAGGGGAGGGAAGGGGACATATTTCTTCTGACTGTAGTGCTGAAAGAATATATTCTTAACAGTATGGGATGTAGTTAATTTAAAGACATCAAGCAAAAGCCACATATGTCGCACACATACATCATTTGTAGCAGAACTCCACAAGAGTATTTAATCATGCTATGCTTTTGGTCCTATAGATGACCCAATTAAATTGTCATTGATAGAAGCAAAATTCAAGTGAACAGGTTTCCTCAGGGCTATAAACTTCACATCCCACCAATAGACCCTGGGGTCAAACTTTAGGAAGTCAAATAAAGAAGAACTTTTTTTAAAAAAAAAATCTTAAGCAATGGATTCATTTGTATGAAGTAGACTACACATACCAAATTCACATTCAAGTTGCGTAAGGACTAGTCATCAGTGCTGAGGCACCAAAATGAGATAATACAAAAATGTATAAGGGTCAGATTATGTAAAGTCTTTATTCTGTGGGGCTCATTGGAATTCCAATCGTTCTGTGACATTCTCCTGGTTTCTCTGAACCTGATAACTAGCTTTGTCTTCTGCATCCCCACATACTCTTCTGAAAGCCTATGTAGGATTTATTTAATTCTGCCTTGGGTTATACCTAATTGGATAAATTTGGTTTCCACTTTTCATGTTTAAAATTCTCTAGACTCTACCATGTGGTATATGTGCCAAGGGATAGATTAACAATAAAGACACATCCCTATTCCCTGAAAGCTGATATCAGTTTAATATCACAGTTTTCAGCACAAGAGAAATTGGCTCCATGTGGTAATTTAAATTTAATTCATATAATTAACATTAAGTAAAAATAAATGTAATGTAAAGCAGTTTTTTAGATGCACTAGTCACACTTCAGTAGCTCAATACTGAGTTGCAAGTGGACAGCATGTGCTCCCTCATAGAATGTCTGTAGGACATCTCGTTGGTATCTATGAGCTGAGAGGAAGGAAAAAGAAATAAGGTTGATGCTACAACTCTCTAGAACTAGTATGCGGGCCCAAACAAGAAATATAGAGATTTGTAGAATATATAACCCACAGTTTTAAGTGTGGGCAAAAATACCTAAAGAAGCAAGCATTTACACCATGACCCCAGGATGATACAGACTTATTGGAAAGAAAGCAGGATAGCAAAGGGAAGAACGGCTTAGACTACATGACATATGTGCCTTAAGAACCTTTGTACCTGGAGAAGGCCTTGCACATGGCCAAGGACAAACCAGGGACTTAGTGAGTGTTCGATGAGTGCATTAAATAAATGTCCTTATTTGATTGCTAAGCTATTAAGGATAAGCAGGAAAGGATAATGCTCACTTTAAATATGATTATGATAGTCTAAGTTATGTTAAGTGAATATTTTATTCTTTATATTT
Organism: Montemys delectorum; assembly: GCA_019843815.1. Lineage (NCBI taxonomy): Eukaryota > Metazoa > Chordata > Mammalia > Rodentia > Muridae > Montemys > Montemys delectorum. The sequence continues at coordinate 14,815 of JADRCD010206026.1, read as the reverse complement.
ATATCTTATAATGTTCAAAGTGCAACTTATGGACTAGACAGACAGAGTATTTTCTTTAATACAAGGTCTTGATGTTAACAAGAATATCATTGCCATGTGCACATAAGCATATGTTGAGGCACTGACAATAATAAGGGAATATTTACCATACAATCATGCATAATCTTGTTCCAGTCTTCTCCTGTGACAATTCGAAACAATACAGTAATGGCTTTGCCAGCTGAAGAAAAATTGGCATGCCTAATTTAAGAGAAGAAAACAGAATGAAGATTTCATGACGTCATTGTCTTGAAGCACTATTAGTGGTCACCACCCAAACATGTGGCATTTGCACACCTGGTTGCCAGGTTCCTGTCTCCAAATCTTAAAACCTTCCTGCTGCTATCTACACTTTCCTGCAAGAATAGATGCCTGACAAGTCAAAACTTTCATCAACTTATTGGATTTGACCTGTTACAACTGAGTTCTTATTATGACTAATATTAAGAGATTCCCTGACTTGGGTCATAGAAAGATACTCAGCCATGTCCCAAATAAACCACCTACCAGTGAGACATTTGTACGTGTTTTGTTGTATCTGAACAACAGCAGATGCTTTTATAATGTGGAAGAAGAGGTATTGGAAATGCTTTTTGCACAGCAGAGTTATTTAGTAGGTTCTAACTTTCTACATTTTGCTGAAAAAGAAAAGCATCTAAAAATTGTTTTAAACCCCCACCCACACACAAAATAATATAGTATTTCAGAGAGACAAATGGATAGAAAATACTGAAATCAGGAGTTGTTATTTCTGACAGTGGGTAGAATTATAAAACCTTTTTGTTTGGTTTTTGCATTTTCTAAGGGTTCTAGAATAAGTATGCTTATCTTTGTTAAATGGAAAATGTCATTTAAAATGTGTATATTTTATTTTATTTTCCAACATATTACTTATACCCCTCCTAATCAACACCTAAGTTTGTATTCATGATTTTATTAAGGCATTTGCTTGGAAAAATAAATAGGAAGACAAATGCAAACTGACCTGTTAATGTTCTCTCCATACTTTACGGTACCAAACAGAACAACTCCAGCAAAGGCATAGCACAGCAGCAAGAGAAACATTCCTACGATGATAAAGAAGCTCTTGTACATACTGACAACCACAGTCAGAAGGAGCATCTTTAATGTCACCTGCAGATGAAGAAGGGTATGGAATCAGGGCAGATGGAGAGAGAAAGACAGGGGGTGGGAGAACAGTCATTTCAAGCTGTAGAGTACCTGGCTGGTGAATAATATATAAGAAGGAGGTTACATACTGATTCCCTAGTACATCATTTGAAAGTTGTTCCCTATTAGATACTAAATCTAAATATTATTCAAAAACCATCTGGCACTGTGAAATCTTAATCATACTTCAAACAGTTCAGTCACTCCAGAGAAATTAATTAAATTAACAACACAAGCCTCTTAGACTTGCATTTCCTTTTCTTTTGCAACCTAGACATCTACAAAGTCAACACATTATTATTGGCCTATAGCAAGTAAATTTACTTTTCTCCTATAGACTTCCTTAAAAAAAATGTAATACTGGTTTAATGCTAAATAACCACCAACTGTTAAACCTTCCAATTACATGGATATATGGAATCCATATGTAAAATTATGCTAATTACAAAAAGAAACAATATCCCTTAAAAATGGAGACCACAGGTGTGTGTGTTTGTGTGCATAAATGTTAACAAGAAACGCAAATCAACTGAGAATAAAGGAAACAGTATCATCAATTATAAACTTTCTCTGTAATAAAGTTAATTTGAAAACACAAATTAAGGTACGGTAGGCATGACATTGGCTTTTGGTTCCAGAATCAACATGTTTTCTTTCATTTATGATTAAGTTTACTTAGCAAATATGATGAATAAAATAACAGGAAACATAGTCTAAGATAATTGAGCTACTGATTCAATGGAATATTTAGTATTTATTAGTCTTGACTTATGATGGTTAGTACTTTGTGTCAACTAGGTTGGCAGAGTTCTGTCGGCATCAGTGACTCAGCGCTTCTGCGGCATTTGAGAGGGTTCTGCATGACAGACTTACATGCTTTCCACAGATGGAGAAAAATCTAAAGACAATCACACAGGCTCCCATCATGTAGGTGTATGCATTCTGAAATTTAAACGGAAGACAGTTTTTTACAATTTGCACAAAAGATCTTGTTATGGTTTTATTTTAAGTCTTCTGTGAAGTCTAGTGAATAATTAGTTTAATAAAATGTGAAAATTCCTATAAGAAATTTATCTGAAATGAAGGTACTGAAAAGGTCACTGCAAAAACTCATGAATAAATATTAGGTTTAAAATCAAATCTCAAACAAAACTTTAGGTTTTGTTTTGCTCAACTGAATTCTATATTCTGTAATTCATTTCACATAAAGCAGTAATAAGCTCTTTTGAGGATAGGGCAAGAAAGGTACAGGGTGACCATGAAGGGGGTTGGGACTATATCTCGGCTGGTAGGAGTCTTGTCTAACATGTGTGAGGCCTTGGGTTCAATATCTCAACATGTAAACCCAGTGGTGGTAATGTCCGCAATCCCTGCATTTGGGAAATGGAGGCAGGAAGATCAGAAATGTAAGGTCATCCTTGACTACATACATAGTGACTTCAAGGCCAGCTACATGGGGCCTTATTTCAACAACACTAATGCTTGGAGGCATTTTTTTTTTTTAAGTTCAGTTCCCTGTTCATGAATAAAATCACTTCAGAAAAGCACCCCACCCCCACCTAAGGATTGCATCAATTTGTTCTTCCAGTGTGTGCTTAGGGCCAGAGATCACTCTTTGCTTTCTGATTCACAAGGCTTCTTCTGAGAAACAAAGATGTCACTGGCCACAGCATAACAACGGTGACATTCAGCTGATGCCAAAGCATGAACATTCTCCAGAAGCTGACTATCCAAACAACAACACTCCCAGATGGGTCCCTGGGAAGGGGGTCCACTGAGCTTCTTGGTGAGGCACAAGGACAAGAATGTGGGCACACAGCCTTGTTGGAAAGAAAGCTTTCCTTCCCAGCAGTCCACCGCAAAATATGGCAAAGAACGATTGCTTTTCTCAGACCAGCGGTTCTTCTCAGGGGAAGAACAAAAGCAGTCAAGCAGAAGAGGGAAGAGGATTTTTTTTTTTTTTTTTTTTTTTTTTTTTTTTTTTTTTTTTTTGGCCTAGAATTTCTTCTGCAGGGATATTTGAGATTAGGCCTACTGTATTTTTCCATTTAGTGAGCACTCAGTCAAAGGTTGGTCTAGATAAAGTAAACACAATTAGAACATGTTTTTCTGCCTTTTCTTTTCATGTCAGTTCAGGATTTATTGAAGATACTTTAAGTCTTGACATTCTAGAAGTCATGACAACCATAGTTCCTGGGATGATGACTGGATAATTTGCACAGTTTATTAGTGCAGGAATATCTTTCTTTTGCCTATTACTTTCTTCTTGATCCTCCCACAGAGCTTTGCTCATCATTATGTTCAGATTTTTGTTGAAGCAACTGAACATAGGTGCTTGAACTTAAACAGCTTCTAATGCTGAAGACAACCACTGATTAAATAAGGCCACTCAGTATGTGTATGAATACTGCAGATCCATACTATAGCAAGCCCCTTATGATAGGTAAATGGGTGCTAGGAGTACTGGATACTTCCTGCCATGCCTCAGTTGTTAAAGACAATGGGAGAATGGGGAACACTGGTAATAGCAATCACTGGGACTATAGAATACTAATGAGATGATAATACTTATACCTATTTCTTATAAATTGCTGTAATGCTTAGAGTGTACAGTGTAAGCTAGCATCATATCAGTGGGCATATTTTATTTCCATTGAGTAACACCCACTGTAGACTAAGTCTAGCCAAGTTTCCCCTGGGGTTAGACCTTAGACATATGAAGATTGATGGGTTCAGCAAATCAGTATTAGATGTCTTTGAGGGAATAGTGTCTTTAAGAGTACTTAGAGATTACACTATAAATCTTATATGTGATTTCAGGGGTATGATGGATGCACTCTTGATCTCAGGATGTAGAGTCTTCTGATTCTAGCTTGGTGTGTGAATTTAGGCAGGTTCCTTCATCTCTGCTTCATTGTTCTCCTTTGGTAAAATGAAGAGTTAAATGAGACTATCTTTAAGAGCCTTATTTTAGACTTATACATTCTAAGTCTTTGAAGATCCAGTATTTTCCTGTGTGAAAAGTGTAGGTATATGGACATGTATATGTCTATGTGTATGCATTTGCAAATCTGTTTCACAATCAAAGGTGGGATTTAGGGGGTTTGACATAATATCCATGAGAGGATGGTATGGAATGAAGAGACTGGAAAAATGGCTTGAGCTGGGAAAAAGCTGGATTATCAACTAAAGTGTAATGATGTGCCTACCAGCAGAGCAAAATGGAGCACCACCCACACAACACCAAGAGATGTCACCAAGAGATCATATCGGTTTCTTCTGCTTTGCCAGAACCCAGCTGGTGACATTGCTATGATCTTCATTGTAACCTAGAGAAAGCAAGCAAGGAGGGACACAGAGCTAGTACTTATGCATATTTAAATCAATAGATTTAATCATCTTATATAGACAATATAATTAATGCAAGAGTTAATCACAAGGATACATCATTTAAAGCCAAGTAGCCTGCATATCTATTCTCCACACTCCTACCTGTGGATTCATAGCTAAATAGTCATTGAAGGTCATTTTTCTACCTTGAGTGAAAAGCTTTATTTTGGGAAACATCAGTTTGTTTACAGCAAAATAATAATCCACTTGAATTTCAAAGAAGATTGTATGGCAAATAGATGTGACATGGGGACAACATTTTAAGGTAATCTCATCTGGGTTGCTGGCATATTTATATTGTGTTGTAATCTGAATCCCTGAATAGCAGTGATATGTATCATGGGCTGCAAAGATCTAAACCCTGTTACTAGGCAGGATAATGCTCAGGCTAGGCAGAAGAGTTTCAGCTGTTAGAAAAAGTGGAGATAAAAAGTGAAGCCTTTCTGAAGTTAATCAGAACATCCAGAAAAGAGATGTCCTAAGAGAATGTGCCCTAGTAATGAAACCTACCCACCAAAGACTTTGAAAACAAGGGCGCATGGAGCTAGAAGTAGGTGCTATCGAAGGGGACCACAATTCCCTTTTAATTGTCTCTAGCTTCCCCTAGAGAGGCAGACTCATTACTATACCTCTAAGACAAAGATGAAGGTGAAGACGACTGACATTGTTGCCAAAGGAACTGTCACAGGATCCTCAACATCCCACTGCAACCAAGAGAACACAAGTTACTGCCACATCTACCAAATATACTTTTCTCTCTGCTACTCAGCATATACAGCAGCCTTATTATTACTCATCCATTATTACTAAAGATCAGAGGCTGCAAATGGCAATGTTTGCAATGCTCCTGGAAGCACCAGGGATGTGAAATCACTCCAGAAATCTCAAGGAAAAACAATACCTTGACAGATAGCAACACAGACTGGGCCAGAACCAGCAATGCGATTGTCCTCTTAAAAAATGGATGCTGGGTTATGTCATACATTTTAGCTCTAAAACCATCATTATCTGAAAAGAAGAGAAAGGTTTAGGTGAGGACACTTTACACATGGCCAGGTTCACTTTCTTGTCTTTCACATTCTTTAATGTTATCTTCAAATCCATTAGAGCCTTCCCTTCCAGTTCAATCTATTTTGAAGTGCTTTGGAGGAATGGCTGGTGCTGGATATCAAAACGATAGCACACAGCACCATCTTTATTGAAAGGAGAAGGGCATCATTCAATTTCTGGGAGCTTAGTACATTTCCCTCATATATCTAAAAGGCAAACACAAATATATTTTATTTAAAAATTCAGTGTTTTCATTAAGGTTTATTCTGAGAGCACTGAAGCACAGCCTTTGGGTAGCTGATTTTAATAGCCTTAAGGAGAGATCAGCAGTTTGGAGTCTGTTTCAATATTAACTTATGCACAACCCCCTAGTGGCCTCACGATTATTATTTTAATTTAAATCTGAGGCTCTTAGGGAAGCAAGAACACTAGTGCCCAACATGAATAAAATCAGAACATCTTTGATACCAGGCCGAGGTGGGAGATGAAGAGGCTGTGCGATCTTCAATCTGCTCTTGAGATCTTCCCATCTTCTCTGATCTACTGTCAGCAGGGCTGTCCCCTTGGAAACAAAGGAAACAGTGGAGGGAAAAGGAAATGAGCAATGTGGATTGGATGACTTTACAGGCAGGACAATGTGGAGACCTGAAAAAAATAGTCTGCAAGAACCACAGTGGTTGGAGAGACATTATCAGAATGAGTAACTCCTAATGGCAGGCATTCCAACAGGGATGGGTGCACACCAGGTGCATTTAGCAGTTTCCAGGGGTGTGTCATTGAAGACCTGTAACATTTGGGCTTGAAAAAGTTTCAAGAATCTTTTCTATATACTAGCTGTGGCCAGTTTAGTTTTATAGTAGCCAATTATATATTTGGATAGCTGCTGGAAGAGGGTGTTTTTGTCTTTTTTGTTTTTAAACAGTTCAATAGGTGCAATTATAAAACTATTTTTAGCGGATAAGTCATAGAATTTTCCTTTTCTAGAAACAAATGGTATGATAATTTGCTAGATGTTATAAAGCAGACTACTTGATAAAAAATGCACATAAATGATATTACATTGTATTATTCTGCATTTGATTTATTCTACTATATTACAAAGGCAGATATATAATTAGAAAACTAAGGTTAAAGAAAACTCACTGCCTTTCTCTAATTCATTCTGCACAGATAGTGACTGTCTCTTCTGGGACCACCCCCCTAAATTGGTTTTCAGAATTGTGTGCTTTCTGACTGTATAAGTACAGAAGAAAAAAATTGTTTTTAATTTCTAAATTGGTATGAAATATATCAAGGTCAGAAACATTGTAAGAGTCTGCTCTCTTCCTACCATGTGGGTTCTAGGGATTGAACTCAGTTCATCAGCTTGGAGGGAAGTGCCTTCATTAGAGCCATTCACCTGTCCCCCCTCCCTTTTTTTTCTTTAGAGATTTATTTATTTTATTTTATTTTATTTTATTTTATTTTATTTTATTTTATTTTATGTGTTTTGCCTGCATGTTGCATTTATAGAACTTATGTGTGCAGTACCCATGAAGTTCAGAAGAAAATCCTTTTGAATCTTCTAAAAGTGGAGTTATGGGCGCGCGCGCGCACGCGCGCACACACACACACACACACACACACACACACACACACACACATTTACATAATTAGAAGCTTTTATTTCCAACCAACAAATCAAGTTTGAGATATCTGGAAAAGTGGCTGCTAACTTCTACCTCCCTCTTGGCATCTGTTTGGCCTGACACATCATAATCCCAAACAAGCTGTCACTTCTTGACTCTTTTAGGACATAACTATGGTGTTGGAGGCAAAGAATCCTCAGTAATTCATAGCTATTTTAAGACTGGCAGTTAATTATACAGTTGGTTCCTGTTATTGAGCATTATATGCTGGGACAGTCATGCTGCTGACTTGTGAGCTGCCCTGGAGCTCAATCTTCTTGCATCCAGGGTCCTTCCAGGGACCCCTGACTACCCTGGACTGGCAGTACCTCATGTTTCTGGTAAGTGTGCTGATAAGCTCCTTCCTAGATTCTAGAATTCCCAGTGTCTGCTGCACCACATGACTCAAAGGCATCTAAAGGACACATCTTTCTCTTTCTGCCTGATATTAAACTGAACACACTGGAGGGTTAGAGCTTCTCATTTATGAACATGCTAGAAAGTAAAATAGAGGGGCCGGGTGACATGATTGCTGCTGCTCTAAGAGACCATCTTTCTGAGGATTGGAGTAGTATTGGGGCCAAAGGGGGATTTTAAAATTGTAGTCTTTGGAAGGCTGAGTGAAGTGAAATGCTCATTAGGTGCACATCAAAGGTGGCAGTTGACTAAGTCAGTGGCACTACACACATTGAGCCTGGGGACAGTGAATGATAAAGTCTTGAATGTAGCCATACAAACTAAAGAGCTCTGGCACGAACACATGGGAATCAGTCATCACTGCGCACAACTGAGCAGCAGGTGCTTCACAGGCAAATAGAGCAATTCACTTTAGAGGTTTTAATGCTCGCTCTTACATTAGAAGACTCACAGACCCTGGAGTCATAGGAAAAAAGTCAGACTTTGGCCCCAAGTGGTGTTCTCATCCACACATTGCAGCATCTTGAGAGATGGCTGAAGCTTCCTCTGTATAGTGAATGCTCAGAGCTTATATGCATTTCAGTGTGATGGCACAGATAGAGCTCCCAAGGGACAGTTTTACCAGCCATGTCCAGACACTTCCCTTAAATGTGTGCTCCATAGGAAACCACATTGCTGTTTCTATCCATGCGCTCTAAATCCATCATGAGAGCTGTTAGAACTGAGGTTGCTTCCTGACCAGGAAATATGCAAAATTTATATGGATTATGAAAAATATTTTTAGACTTTGAACTGTCCTTTACATTTTATATGACTTCTACCTACCTTATAAAAATTCTGAGTTCATTCACTGAGTGACAAAGAAGCACACAATTCACATTTTTGTAAAGGCAGTATGGACTGCAATCAGAGAATCATAATTTAATAACTCACTGTAAATCCTTCCCATCTGAACAATAGGAAACATGCTTCTCAGCTGTGGGGAAATCACTGTTGCCATAAGGGTAAATCTAGCAAGAGAATTATAATCCTGAGAAATGGACCCAAACCACAGCAGTGAGGCAGTTTGCAAAAGAGTTTTATACAGGTTAGTTACATGAGTCACATTACAATTTAATGTGGCACCATGCCGTGTATGAAAAAACTTAGCTTAAAGCAAGGACAAGAACAAAAATTAAGTCTGTGCTATTAATCTAAGAAGACTTACCTTGTTTTCATTGAAGTTGGCAATAACTACACCGACAAAAAGCGTTAGTCCAATCATGCAACCCAGGAATACGAAAACATGAATATAAATTCCATGGATCTGTGTAAGTGAAAGATGTTATTTATCAGAGCCAGTGGGAACCACCCTGGATGTATTTAGAAAAATTCCAAGTGCTTGCTTACCGGCCCCACACGATGAATAATGACATCCCTCACTTCTACCCAGCCTTTCAAGGACAGAACTTCAAACAATGCCAGCATGGCATTTCCCACATTGTCAAAGTTAAAGTTACGAGGATTTGCCCTGTAATTAGGAAAGAGGGATGTTGGATGAGGGTCCAGTGCACCCAGTGGCCCAATGCCTGTAGTCTTTTTTCTTCCCTCCCTTCCTGCCTCCTTCCCTTTTTCCCTCTCTTCTCTCTGTTCTCTGTTCTCTCTCTCTCTCTCTCTCTCTCTCTCTCTCTCTCTCTCTCTCTCTCTCTCTTTCTTCCTTTTTTCCTTTCTTCCTTTCTTTCTTTCCTTTCTTTGTGAGACAGTGTTTCTCTGTGTAGCCCTATCTGCCCTAGAACTTGCCTGTAGACCAGGCTGGCCTCAAACTCACAGAGATCTGTCAGTCCCTGCCTCCCAAGTGCTGGGATTAAAGTTGTATTCCACCACTGCCCAGCCCTATAGCTGTTTCTAATTCTGGGTGTTGAGTCTTTAGTCTGAAAGATGGTTGGGCCATGTAGCATTCCTTTGCTAGGTTATAGCAGTGTGATAGTATGCCATAATTTATTATGTTCTTTCTTTAATGATGAGTGTCCTCAAATTAAAGCTAACGGCTCAGATCTAGATCTAGTCCAAGTGATGACATAACCCTCCACCTTGTCTTACAACATCCCAAACTAGAAGCTAAATAACATTAGAGATTTGCATGATGGGGCATTGTGCTCTGGACATGAATTCTGAAGTAGTATAATTCCCCATATGTTAGGTATGATAAGAGCAGTGCTTACTGACTTGTTTTAAATGTCCTTGTGAAGGGTGATGCACAAGAGGCTCCTGAGGCAGAAGACACCATTCAGTGCAGTATATTTCCATCATACTCTCTGAGGTCTTTTCCTTTTCAGTAACCTTGAGTGTTCTCAGTAGTTCCTTCTTGTGATGCTCAATGCACGGTCTCCTGTCTACATCTATCATGGAGTCATGATACCTCAAACACTTGGCCCCATCATTCCTTATTTTCTTTTGGGAAAATGGATGCCCAATCCCACGTTTGTCTCAGTTATGACTGTACTTCTTTTTATTACCTGGTGGGTGTTAGCTAACACAACACATCTTCAGTGCTTTCATTCTACTCTCTTTATGAGAGGCTATTTTAAACAATTAAAGATTTACTTGATTCTTGATACTCATTCTGAGGTTGAAGGACAATAGAGCTCTGAGCTGCTGAATACAATCAGTCCCCTTCCTCCTTCTGTATTATGTTTTTGTCTTTTTTCCTATGTTACCTTATCTATTGAAATTTAACCTTTATGAAGTTTCACTCTGGAGATGCTTTTGGTTCAATATTTTCATATATCTTTTATTTTTTCTTAACTATAGGGGAATTCATGAGATGTGTCTTTATAATACATGGGGATATGATGAGAAAGTCTAAGGCTACTGCTGGCTTGGTCCTCAGGGTTTGAGGATGATTGACACAGGCATTTGGTACCAATGTAGAAGCTCCACTCAGATATTCATATTTTAGAATTCTGATTTATATTTTTTTGTATGAAAGTACAAATATACTATCTTGGAATTTTGCAATAATCTTTCCTTGGGGAGGGTTTCAATTACATTTCCTATCTCTTAGAGTAGACAGTGCTTGTAAGGACTATGCATACTCAAAGTTTGCTTGCATAAGGACTTAAAAAAATAAAACCAAGGGAGCTAGCTCTCAGATCCAATGTCAGTCTTTCTTACTCATCTGTTTTCTTTATGTAAAAGTGCTTTTGTAGCTAAATTTGCAGCAACTCAAACTACTTTCATGTCCCACATATTTTAGAAGTTAGAAAATGCTAAGAAAAATATTTTTAGGCTAAATCAAGAAAAACAAGACATGGAGTTGAAAGAATATATCACATTTTAAAATGTAAGACCTTTCCAGTTCAATCATATGAAGTATTTGTTTATGCTGTGCTATCAAAATTGCCAAGTTTGAAATCTGATCTGTAAGTCCAGAGGGCTTCAGTAAATCCCAAACATAACCTGTCATTGTCATTTCATATGCTGCCCGTATTTGAATCAGAACACTGTTTGAAACATTTTTTTTTCTGGTCTTGTACATCTAAGTCATAAAACAAAGATTGATTCTGACTTTAGAATTTGGTCACTCTTTTGCCTCCTGAAGAACATGGTTCAGGGTCCCTGTGATCATGATAAAGTTAATGGATCTTCCCATGGGGAAGATGAGCACTTTGGGAAATGTGACCTAGGCTGCCCCTTGCCCCTTCCCATTGTTCCATACCTACCTTCCTCCTCTGACTCCTCCTTCTTTCCTACTTACCTGTCCCTGGCCTCTCTTTCTCCTCCCTAAGCACATATTCCTGACCCTTTCCTATTCGTTGCCCACCTGTCCCTAGACTCTCCCTCTTTTCTACCCTTTTTGACATTTCCTTTTCCTACTCACCTGCTGCTGCACCCTCCCTTTCCTCACACATTTCCTTTAGAAAGCCAATGTGCTTTATCTTCTTAGCCTTTGGTTTGGCACTAGGCATTTTGAATTATGGGCTTCTTCTATATCCCATTATTACACTTCTCTCATTTGTAGAAAAACAGAAATGAATGTTGCAGAAAAAAAAAGAACCTCAATGTCGAGACCTCTTCTTTGTAGCAATCATTTCTCCAACTCTTAGATCTTAAATTATCTGATCCTGAGCCCCTTTAAGACCTGATGCTCTTCTATCTAGAAGTCTTTTTTTGTTTGTTTTGTTTTGTTTTGTTGTTTTTTTAATTAGATATTTTCTTTACTTACACTTCAAATATTATCCCCTTTCCTGGTTTTCCTCTGAAAAAAAAAATACCCATTCCCTCCCTCCTCCCCCTGCTCACCAACCCACACTCTCTCACTTCCTGGCCCTGGCATTCCCCTACACTAGGGCTCAGAGTCTTCACAAAACCAAGGATCTCTCCTGCCATTGATGACAGATGAGGCTATCCTCTGCTACGTATGCAGCTGGAGCCATGAGTCCCCCCATGTATATATACTCTTTGATTGGTGGTTTAGTCCCTGGGAGAACTGAGAGTACTAGTTAGTTTATATTGTTGTTCCTACTATGTGGCTGCAACCCCTTCAGCTCCTTGAGTCCTTTCTCTAGCTCCTTCATTGGGAACCCTATGCTCAGTCCAATGGATGGCTATGAGCCTTCACTTCTGTATTAGTGGGGCACTGTCAGATACTCTCAGGAGGCAGCTATATCAGGCTCCTGTCAGCCAGCACTTGCTGGCATCCACAATAGTGTCTGGGTTTGGTGACTATATATGGGATGGATCCCCAGGTAGGGTAGTCTCTGGATTGTCCTTCCTTCAGTCTCTGCTCCATGCTTTGTCTCTGTAACTCCTTCCATGGGTATATTGTTCCCCTCTTCTAAGAAGGATTGAAGTATGCACACTTTTGTCTTCTTTCTTCTTGAGTTTCTTGTGGTTTGTGGATTGTATCTTGGATATTCCGAGCTTCTGGGCTAATATCCACGTATATCCATGGGTGCATATAGCTTAAAGTTGCCTCAAGCATGCCCTTTTGGCAAGCCAGGGGAGAGCTTAGGGGCTTGTTGACGCATACCAAAACCCTTAGCAGGTTGATGAAATTATTTGTAATTTGGTTTTTATTTCAACTTCAGATTTCTAAGGGACAAAAGCAACTACTAACAGCTGAGTAAATGACAAGCATTCCTAATGACTGTAAGCACTAAGTAATTAGTAAAAAGCAGAATACTTTTTTTCATCTCTGCATGCTCCTTCTTATATTCTAGACCCATGTTTAAAATAAAATACATGATATCCATGGTATAGTGTATGCTTAGTCCTTTCTGCTGAGGTAATTTTTATCTCATCAAGTCTGGGTGATTCAGAAGAAAAATAACATATTTATCTGATGAGAGTCTATTGAGTTAGTCTGTCGCCTGAATTAGATTGTGCATATTTATGTTTTATTTTTAATTACCAAAGCATTTCACTAGGCATATTCCCAGATATAAGTTACTTTCATAATTATAATTTAGCTGGAATGAAATTAAAATTTTTTCAGCGTTTAACTTTCATCATATCAAAGAAGGAATGTTTAAAAAGTGTTATAACTACTGTTTGCATTTACTAAATTGAAGCTTTTTGTTTCACAATGAATGAACCCAAGGTACAAACAAATGGACAAAGACCTATGTAATGATGTCCAAGTGACACACTTATATTTGCTTGAGGTTTAAAAATGTTGAATTTGACACTACCCCCAGCAATAATGCAATATTATATTTAAACTAAGGTTTTTTTTTTTAAAGTCACATATAGTAGGCTTTATTGACAAGTTGAATAGAGCATAGAACAACTGGGGACATGTTTGTTTGTCTCTACACACTGCCTTCCAGGGAGCTCTGACTCTCATCCTGACATCTTGAGAGGCTTCAAGGCTTTTTGATCACTTTGTCATAAGGTTAGAACCTTTCTCATGGAGATGTGGTTTTCACAGCATTTGACCTAGACTTCACATCTCAGTCACCTCAAGGTCAGTAAGGAATGTTAGGGAACATCTCTATGTTCCAGAGCCTTGTGGAATCATCATCAGTTTGCCCTTATTGTGATCTGTCACCTTGTTTATACAAGCATTAACATCCTGAGAGTAAATGAATGAGTGGTGAGTGTCCCCACTTCTCACTTGCTTATGCCTACTTTCCCTGTTGGTGGAACAGGGAAGTCACAATATAGCCTTTTCCCACAATTTTCTTCTCTTTCTGCCTTTGATTAATCTTGGTATTTCCCTGTGTGTATACCCCCACATGGTGTTGCATGGTCTCTCCTCTTGAGACTTTTAGGTTTTTCACGGTGTTTATCAACTGATCAACTGGCCCTTTTATATTTCAAATTTCCTATTATCACCCTCCATTTTGAAACAAGAATGCTCAATTGCATCATTTTTGTAGCAAGTCTCAGATCCTGCACCTGAGAAACACACCAGGGCTTCTTACACCTAGACTGAAAAACCAGGGCTTTCTGCAATGGAACCTTCCTCTCCCTAGCTCATAGCCCCTTGTACCAGAGTTCCATATAAGATGGTCCAGACCAGGTGTCTTCAAGCAGGGACCACATCATCTTTCAAGTAAATGAGCTAGTCTGCTTTGCCATATGTGGAAAGGCAGCTTTGTACTGAAGTCTCTTGTTTTGTCAAGCTCTTAATATTAAAGGTCCTACCAATGGGTCTCATTTAACTTGGATGGAGAACACCTTGGCCTTCCTCCATAGTGAGAAGTGAGGTCACCATAACACTCTCCTCCTAACTCATTTACTCTTAAGATCCATGCTGTGTGAGCTGGGTGATGAAGGGTGATAAGGTCTTAGTAAATTCAGGGGAGTTGCTGTCTTAAGAATTAAGACCACCTTTGAGGCTTTAACCCAAATCCCAAAACACCAGGAGAAAAAAATTTCCCATTTGATGTCTTGGTATAAATAAGTTATTTATGGTATAATGAATTTTCATCTCACCGAAATAAACCTTTTATGCTTCATTTTAATGTAAATTAGATCACTTTTATAGAGGGTATTGGGATAAGGCTTTCCCTATGATTTAAATCCCCCTTCTCCGTGCTCAAGCCCTACATCCTAAATTAACTGTTTTCCACAGTTGTTGGACGTTTAAAAAAAAA
>JADRCD010206025.1:0-11583 GCA_019843815.1 Montemys delectorum | reverse complement strand
TTCTTACCTCATTGACTTTATGTTTTCTGTGACTACGTAGATCTGTCAACTTCATTCCTTTTGCCACTCATCTTTCTTTCACTCCAAGTCAATTAATCTAGACTTGTTTCTTGTTTGCCTAGTGACTCCAAGTTTTCAAGCAAATGTGTAAAGAGGAGAATATTCCTTGGTAGGGACATGCTTGTTGGAATGAACATAGCTGGAAGCTGCAAAATATAGTAGAGTGATCTTTTGGGAAGTAACCTGTTAATATCATTAAACAAATTTCATATATCTTAGCTTCTTGTTAGTTTTACGTCAGTCATCAATTTTTTTTCTGCAACTGAATTATTTTTTAAATGAAATCCAAACATAATGTTAGTTCACCTGTAAAATTTAATATGCTGTTTCCAAATATGGATTACACTCAGGAATCATAATTACAAAACCCATCCTACTCAGATTTTGAAGCAAATTCCTCAGCATTCTCACATGAGCAGGGATCTTTTATGTATCCTTTAGAAGTGTATACACCTCTATTTGAAAGTTTTGTACACAATGATGATCCCACACAACTCCAAAAGTTAGTTCTATATCCAGGAATAGCACTATTAGGAGATGTAGCCTTGTTGGAGTAGGTGTGACCTTGTTGGAGGAAGTGGGTCATTGTGGGCCTGGTTTTTAAGACCCTCATTCTTGCTTCTTGGAAACCAGTCTTTTTCTGTTCTCCTGTTTGCCTCTGAAACAAGATGTAGAACTCTTAGCTCTTCCTACATCATACCTGCCTGGATGATGCCATGTTTCTTTCTTGATAATAATGGACTTGTAAGCCAGGCTCAGTTAAATGTTGTCCTTATAAGAGTTGCCTTGGCCGTAGTGTCAATTCACAGGAATAAAATCCTAAACAAGGCAGCATTTATACCTCCTTTTTTTTTTTTTATTTTTTTATTTTAAAACTATTCATTTAAATTAGTTGCTGCCTCTCTTCAATCACTTTTAGTCAGTGATTTATTATATTTAAAGAAGGTAAAATAAAGACAATTTATTGTGATTGATTTTATTTTTAATAGGTATACATTATATTAAGTAAACAATTTCCAATTAAACCAACACTTCCAATTGAGCAAAATGGAATCAGTTAGAAATCAAATTTTATCATTAACAAGAAAATGAAATACGATCATTACAGATTTTTATATTTAACTGAATTCTTTGTTTCAAGAGATGTACTGAGATACCCAGTCAAACTCTGCTCTCTCTTCTTTCTGTTCACATTCCATTGATAGCCCTTAAATATCAAGAAATTTTTTTTCTTTTTCTTCCTTCTCACTTTCTGATTTTTAGTTAGTGTTCTATCGCTATGAAGAGATACCATGACCATGATAACTCTTATAAAGGAAAGTATTTAATTGGGCTTGCTTTATAGTTCAGAGGTTTTGTCCATTGTCATCATGGTGGAGAGCAAGTTAGAACACAGGCACATATGGTGATGGAGAAGTAACTGAGTTGCTATATCTGGACTCATAGATACATGAAGAGACAGATACTGGGCCTGGCTTGGGCCTTTCAAATGTCAACCCTACCCACAGTGTTTCAACTGCCTGCGGCTGTATATGAACGGGTCTTCTGGAAGGGGAGTAGGAGCTTAAGGGAAATTAAGGGAACCGGACAATGAGGGAAAATAAAAAATGGGACCAAGCCATGGTGTGCCTTCAGTCCTCCATGTATTATCCAACTGTTCCCCCAGTCCATCAGCATCTTGCAGCCCAATCAGCATCTTCATCTTCAGTCTCTGGAGGTGAGAGTTCTGGTGTAGCAGGAACTTGGAGAGAGGCATGGCTATTAGCAGGGACTTGGAGAGAGGTGTGGCTATTTGTGGCAAGGCAAGGTATAAGAGAGCCAGCTCCTGGCTGGGGGCGGGTCATACTCTAGTGGCTCACTTCATCCAACAAGGCCATACATTATAATCCTCTCAAATGGTGTCACCCTGGTGACCTATTGTTCAAATCTATGAGCCTATGGTGTCCCTTCTCATTGAACCCACTACAGGTTTGTATGCCAATTATCTTTCTAAATATCTTGTGTGTTTAAGAAATTTATTCAACTAATTTGAGTGAATGGGTCATCGATGCTATGGTCTATCCAGGGAGCTAGATATTAATTTGTCCACAATAATTGTATTTCTTAATATCTCTTCTGGTTGGAGAAATATACTCCAGGAAGACATGCACAGGTTTAATAACTTATCTCCATGGTAACTTTTAGATGCGTGTTTTCAGAATCACCACCAACAACAAAAATGAGGCAGTTTAAGATTGAATTAAGAGATCACTTTCTATTTATGAAATTCATTAGCATAGACAAAGCCCGTGGGCAAGAGCCTCTAGAAGCTATGCAGATGCAGCATAGCACCCACAGCATTGCCCCTCATCTCTGGGGATGGATAAACTATAAGCTTTAACTTCACACACCACATTCACCTTTCTCCAGTATTCTCAATTAGAAAACCATGCTTCATTCCAAATTTCTATGCACGCTTTCTTTGGAGAGGGTCTATTTTCCCAAGAACAACCCAAATTAATTTCTTGTTTTTTATAGTTAATAGAAGATGGTTTTATAATAGGCAAACTAATGCAGAACCAAGCTTTCTTTTTCATAATACTCAATCCTTCTTTTGCTCAGATCTTTTCATAGATATCCACTGTTTCAAAGTGTTCCTCCCAAGACTGTTAATAATCCAAGTTATCTTTTGTTCTCAGATCAAATGTTTGTTTTGCATATTTATTTGTCTAACAGCATATCTTCAGTGTTTTTTTTTGCATGCATATAGTACATGTGCTTGTGCAAAATCATGAGTATGTAAATGCAGATAGAGGTCAAAGGATTACAGCAAGTGTTGGTCCTCCTCTTCCTCTGTGTTTGAAATGAGTCATCACTGCTACCTATGCCAGCCTAACTGGTCTGTGAGTTTCCAGGAGTGTTACTGACTGCTTCTCATCTTCTTATAGGAGACCTAGCACTTCAGAAGGTCATGGTGCACATCTGACTTTTTATGGATTCTAGGTATTCAAACTCAGGGCATCAGATCTGTGTAACACAGTACCTTACCTATGGTGTCTTTTTCTAGCTTCTATTATATATTATTGTACAAATATGTAAAGTTTGTATATATGTTAAAGTAAGTAACAAACTTATTTACATTACTGATATTCTTTAACAAGTACTGTACACCAAACAACATTTCTTGAGCATCTACTGTTTGTCAGTTGTGGTGTTATTGGGTGTTCCTCATTGGACATAAAGTCTCCTTGGCTCACAAGGAAGTCAAGTTAGAAGGAATTCGAGGTAGTCAGTCATATTTTGTCCACAGTCAAGAGCAGAAAGAAGGGAAAAAGATACAAATGCTTGAACTGAGCTCACTTCAATATAGTTAAGGATTCTTTGCTGTAAGGAACAGCTCTTCTGGTCTCAATTGACATAATCAAGGTAAACCCAGGGCATGTCCCTTTGTCAGTCAGACCTAGACACTTGCCTCATTAAGACTCTTTGCCCAGTTGACTCTAGATTGTGAAAACTTCACACTTAAATCTAACCAAACAATTATCAATAGTCCTAGTCTTTTTCTGGTTCAGTGCAGACAACCTTGACTGCTGTGAATGCCTGTGTCATTCCTAAAGGACAACATTTCACAAACCGTCTCCCTGTCTTTGGACTCTTACATTCCTCTGGCCTCATCTTTTTACTGTTTGATAATGTCATACACACATATCATGTCTTGTGATCAAATCTATACCAATTCCCTATCCTCCAGTTCCTTCCTGTTGGAGTGTATGTTTGGGGGAGGTGGGGTGGGTAGTAAGCTCATAAAGTCCTATGCCTAGTGAGGAGATATTGGGAGGATAATGACTTCTAGAAGGTCTAGGGTCAATTTTCTTTGGGGATGTTTTCTGAAAGGCTTCTTGTGCTGTGATAGGTTTTCTTACATCTGTGCACATATGTGGATTTAAAAAAGAAAACATTTAAAGCTGGGAAGTAAATTTTAGGGGGACTATCTTTACTTTGTAACATTCATAAGTCATTTATTATAATCATCTCTAAGGAAGACATTTTACCTTTATATAGAAGGTAAAAACCAAAACCATAACACAGCCCCAAAACCAAACAAACAAATAACTATCATCACCACTACTGCCACTCCCACACTATCCCCAGACTTTGAAAGTAGGAAATACCAGAGCTTCCTATTAACATAATCAGTGCTTCATGGTAAACCTCACATT
Organism: Montemys delectorum; assembly: GCA_019843815.1. NCBI lineage: Eukaryota > Metazoa > Chordata > Mammalia > Rodentia > Muridae > Montemys > Montemys delectorum. The sequence goes on along the minus strand of JADRCD010206025.1, from coordinate 7,324 downwards.
TCTTCTGCCCCCTTTCAACCCCTGTCTTCTATTTTAAGCCTTCCCTGAACCCAGAGAGTATCACTAGCTCTGGAGATTGTCACCTTCCCCATGCTTTCTCATATGGTATGAAATGTCTTCCATGTGCATGCATTTGGCAAGCAGAAAACTGCCTCTGTGTGTGCCAACTACAATTCCACAAGATATTTGTAGATTTGATAAATGGCAAAATATAACTTTTAGCACATCTAAAAGGAAATCCAATATCACAGTCTACTGACATTCTAGCAAAAATAGAGAAGTATATTTTTAGAATATAAATGTGCCTTTGCAATATGTTGTTAAGAAAACTTTTTGAATTAGATTTGAAAAATGCCTCACTGAAATTTAAAAATTTCCCAAGAAAGTCATTCCAGAAAGGAAAAGGTTAAACTCAGTGGATATTTGGTGTCCAGAAATCATAAATCACCTATGGAAATTCAAGTATTAGTTTGCTTTAAAGAGATACCTTTAAAACTTAGAAGTATTTTTCATAGTTACAAGGATTATTTTGTCTCTTTCACTAAGGATGGAAGTGGTCTAATTTTAGTCAGTACTCTGTCCATAAGCTGGCTTTCTCTTCTCTTCTGTAATACTCAGTTATCGGCTTGAGTATAACAAGGAAACTGGAACTATGTTAGGACCAGATGTGACAAAAGCAGTGGGCCTTTTTGTTTCACAGAATGCTAAGAAACAGTGAGGGCTGATTGGGTGACCACAGTGAAGGCCACCATTTTAATCCTCAATATGAATAATGCAACAAAGTCTAAAAAAATATCCACATGTCCTACAAAACCTACCAATGAACTCCATACAGAAGGGAGAAAAATTAATTATTAAGTTTGTCTATGATCCTAAAGGCCTCCCATCTAAACACTAAATATTACAAGTTGCATGTTGACCTTTCTTACAGTGTCTATAGGGGCTTTCATTCTTTTCTTTTCTTTTCTCTCTCTTTTTCTTTCTCTCTCTCTCCTTTTAACAAAATGCTACAGAGAATGGGAGTGTGGTCAATTAAGTACAAAAGGTGTTTGCATCAACCTTTTCATGTGTGGAACTTACTGACATTTTTAGGCTAAATTAAGTCAAAGATTATTGTTTTTCTAGCGCCTATTCCTAATATGGCTAATGAGTAGAGATTCCAATAAAAATCTTTTAATCTTTTAAACCTTCCAGTGTCAAATGCAGTATTTTTTTATTTTATTTTTATTGACATTTTCTTCCCTTCATTGACAAAGTTTAAAAATGGAAAGAAATATCAAATCAAGGCAACCTGGGAAATTTAAGTCTAAAAAAATTTTTACAATATGTCCTGAAATAAAATTTATAACCTAATCATAGTTACATCTTCCTATGGAGCTTCAGAAATCTTGAGTTCAGAATCCAGACAACTTCAGACTGAGCACTGACAATTTTCTAGGTGACCTAAAGAGGCTTATTTTTGTCTATTAAATACAAGGGAAAATAAAGGTGAAAGATATTGTTACCTATTTTACTATGCCCTTTAAAATCAGAAGGATTGATATAATTAACAAAAATTGCAAAAAAAAATATACACAGAAATTGTAATATTTGGAAAATGGGGCTCTTACACTACAACAAGAAAACGTGATAAAGAGTAGCTTGGGGAAATGTCATAGCTTCAGATTCCAGTAACTTCTAGAAAAAATGACCTGCAAAATCATTTGAAATTCAGTACCCTATGATCCTTTTCTGGAACATTCCATTATAAGTCTCGACTTGTCCTGATGTGGAAGTGGACACAAAATTCTTCCATGTAATAGATGCACCCTTTTTTATTTTTCATAAATTATGTTTATGTTGCTTTTGTCTGAATACAAAATACATTGATAGGAAACATTCACTCTGAGCAGAGAGAATCTTGTGACCCTAATGTGTTCAATTCCATGATATTTGAGTAAGAGAGATGATGGTCTTACAGAGATAAATTTACACAAAATAAATGTAAACTCTTTTCTGCTATTACCTACAAGATGGTTCAAAATCTTCACTCAAAACCTGAATTGCTTTCTAAATGTAAATTCAAACCTCACTTTGCCATGAATTGTCAGTAAAACATTTCATTATTTTGTATTTTCAGTTTTTGTTGTTTTGTTTTGTTTTCTTTCTCATTGAGAATAGGTAACCTCCAATTCCAGTGCTAAGATTACATATATCTGGATTTTATTTAAATGTCAGAAAGACAGAAACCGTAGTGAATATTTAGGCATATAACCACTCAAATCTTTAACAGTAAAGTACAGCATCTTCAATGGAATAATATTAGAAGAAGAAATTAAGACATTTGGCTTAATATGATCATCCATAATCAGCAGACAGATCCTGGTTAATAAACATGGCTAGAGGTGAGAATTAGAGTAGATTTAACAAACAATATAACAATTTAACAAACAATATAACAATTTAACAAACAATGCATTGTGGAGCTCCATTATGCTGACTGAGTATGGAGGGATATCATACACAGTTGGCTATTCATGTCAACCACATGTGAAGTCGTATGTACTCGTATATCACATAAAAAATTACTGGAAGCTAGCATTCTACATACTCTTTATGTTTTATTTTATGTGCTTCATTTAACAAGGACATATTATGTGAAAGTAATTTTTAGTGTCTTATAAAATTATTTAATACCCAATATATCTCCATAAAGAAGGAAGAGCACTTTTAAGCTCACTCAGATTTATCTAAAAATTCATTCATCATAAATTAAGTATTAAAGTATCAAGTCCCATGTGTACCATGATTCAGAGATGGTCTCAGATGCCTGGACCCACCTATACTTTTTTTATCCTCAACATTGAATCTCTTGAAATTTCCTTATAAAAGATAACTTTAACATATCTGGCTCATCTAGGATAGATAGTGTGCCCTTTTATGGTCAGCCCCTTTGGGAATTTCATTTCATCTTCAAATATCTTCAGTTATCATGTAGGCTATTGTTCGAATGATAGTAAAGATGTGTGAACATAAAGAAGAGATAATCTTGATCCAGTTTAGAACTCTGTTTTGTACAAAAAAACATACTGTATTTCTCCATTGTTTGCATGACTTATGATATAATATTCTGCTAGTTTTGGGTTTGAGTTATTTACCATTTCTACACTTCTCAAGTATAACTCTTTTATTGACATATTCCCCTGTCTAGCTCTAAGAGAACTTAACATACTTAAATTGAAGTGAGTCTCAGTACATACTTCACTGGCAGATATTTTCAAACTCCTGATTATTTTCCTCACATACTGATTTAGGAAAATGTCAAGGCTTTGGCTAGTATATAAGTAAAGTAAAATACTGGATGATGTAAAACTTACAAAGTCATACATTGAAAGAATGCTTCTGAGTATTTAGATATTATGTAAGGAAGGTGAAGGAAGTGGATTAGTGGAAGATAACATTTTCTTTCTATTTCTTTTTGTTTATTTGTTAATGAATTTACTTCACTCTTCTCCTTTCCTCCCAATCTCTCCTTCTCACAAATACGCATTCAATCCTCCCTTTATTTTTCCTCAGAGGAGAGGCTTTCTCATTGATATCAACCAGCCTTGACATGTCAAGTTGCAGTAGGACTACACACATCTCCTATTTAACCTAGACAAGCCATCTCAGTTAGGAAAAAGTGTCTAAAGGCAGACAACAGAACCTGAGACAACTCCTGATGTAGTTGTTAGAGTTCACACATGAAGACTAAGCTGCATATCTGTTGCAAATATGTGCCTAGTTCCAATCTATTCATGTTCTTTGGTTTGTGGTTCAGTCTTTGTGAGTCCCTATGGGCCCAGTTTAGTTGATTCTGTATTTTTCCCGTGTTGTCCTTAACCCCTCTGACTCCTTCAATCCTTTTTGCCCCTCTTCCACATGATTCCTCGAACTACATTTAAGTTTTGGGTATGGGTCTTTCCATATGTTTCTATTAGCTCCTGGGTGAAGCCTCACAGAGGACAATTATACTAGATTCCTCTCTGCAAATATTGAAGAATATTATTACTAGTGTCAGAGATGGGCTCTCTCCTGGTGTAGGTATCAAGTTCAGCCAATCATTGGTTGTCCATTCACTCAACTTCTGTTTCATCTGTACTACTACATATTGTTTTTAGGCAGGAAAAATTGTAGTCGAAGGTTTTGTGTCTGGATTGTCCCCATCCCTGACATTGGAAGTCTTGGGTGGTTATAGGAGGTGGCCATTTCAGGTTGCATATCCCCTATTTCTAGAAGACTTAACTAGGGTTACCCTCATAGGTTCCTGAGAGATTTCCTTGTCCTGGGTTTCTAGCTTTTTCCAGAGATGCCATCCTCCACCATTCTCAAGTTTCTCTTCTAATACTTGATACCTTCTGTTCCTGTCCCCATCCTGGTTCCCATCTAGTTCCCTCTCTCTGTCCTTCCTGAATGTCTATTCAAAGAGGACCTACAGGAGGATGTTTGAATCTTCACATTTTTTTGAGAGCATAAAATAAAATCCAATATTTGGTAGGATGCTGAAGAAAATTTAATGTCAGTGATAACTACACAATAATTCATCATCTTCCCCTTAAGAAACTGCATAGGCTTTAACCTAACAGTGACTTTGAAGGAAGGTATTTAAAGTTCTACTCTTATACTTAGAATCTGCACCCAAATGTCTACAAATTGTTGCTGTGATGCATTAGCTACTGTTCCTCTTCTTTCAATAAAACATCTAAAGGAAATTGCAGGGAGAAAGAGAGGTTTTGGTGCATGGTTCAGTTGAATATGGAGATCTCTTCCCTTTCTGGACCCATAAGAGGCAGAATATCATGAAGAGGGAGCATGTGGAGAAGAAGTTGTATGCTTCATGGTGGATGGAAAGTCAAATGCAGTGAAAGGACTAAGGATCAGGTATCACCTTCAGGATCATTTGGTGGTCTACTAACTGCAAATAGAACATAACTCTTCAGAGTTTCAAGTTTGCAGAATTTCCCAAAATAGCATCACCAGTTGGGACACCATATTTTAATACATGAGTCTGAGAGAACTTTTCAATGCAACCACAGCATCTTATCCTGAGGAAACCCTTCTTTATCTGAATCTCTGTGGCAGGGAGTCAAGAATTGTTCTGAAGTCGTAGCCAGCTTCTCAGGAAATTTTTATGTGATTTGAAGATCTGTGATAACTGAAAATATTTCTAATAACCTTAATAGACTAATCACAAAATTTGACTACTGAAACTCCCCAAGGAGATTCAGAAATGTGGATTAAATGTCAAGGTTTCATTAACTCATACTTCCTGGGTTGGGATGTGCTCCATTTTCTTAGTGCCTGAATCTGTATCAGATATAATACTCTGACTCATCTTAAAGTGATATCATAAAAAAATTTTAAAAAAAGGAAAAAAAGTGATATTATTATCAGTAACGTTTTGTGCCAGCAGGAATTATACATCATCTGGACTAGTTTTCTTACTAAGAAGATGAGGGGGGAAAAAAAGAGACCCAAAATGTTTGTGACTTTTAAACCTTGACCTTTAGTGCATAATAACAACTTGCTAATGAATTTAAAGTTTTGAACTACAGTATATGATCTGCCTACATTTTAAGTACAAATCTATACACATAATTCTGTCTTTCATAAAGCATTAAATCTTGAGGGAACTGACTATAACTGTTTTTATTTTGATGGCATATCATGACTTTTCAAATTTGAATCAGCCCTGGTAGATGACCAGGAGTTTGTGTACTTCTAAAATAGATTAGACAGTAACACCAATAAAGCAGCACCAACTGAAAGTGTTCCAATTTCCCTTAATGTTTAAATGTTCCATATGTTATCTTTGGCACATTTCAGTTCCATTCTGTTTTTTTTTTTAAGCAACTTTTATCAATGTAGGTTGCAGATGTCTAATGTCTTAGTGTAATTTGGGCTATGATATTTTAAAGTAGATCTTACTTGCAGTTTAAATAATTTTGAAATTTAAAATTTTTCACTTTTCACTGTATAGTAATACTTCTATTTTTGTACTGTTAATCTTTTATCACAATATATGTCTCTTTTGGTCAAAATCAGTAATTCAGAGAACCTAAATATAGACATAAAATAAGTGTCTCCCCATTTGACAATATTCTTTATATAGTTTCTTCTTATTTACAGAAAAAAGCACATAAAAATAAATTCATGAAAACCATTCTACCACCCAGGGGCTAGTCTGATAGGACCTCCCATTGTCAACATGAACAGAGAAATTTGAGGCAACTTTAAATTCTATGAATTTACAATTCTAGAAAAAATCCTAGAAGTGTTATGGATAGGACCATATTAATCCAGCTGACTCCTAACCTGCACACCCAGTTACCAAGGACTGACTGTTGAGTGATTATTATATATCAGAGTTTTTACTTATTTTATACTCACTGAGGCTATCAAGTTTCTTACATAATTAAATATATATGAAATATTATAAAACTACCAGTCATTGTCTTCAATTGTTTAATTTCATAGTATTATTTCCCCATAGATAGTAAACTTTCTTGATTTAGGAATGAGAACAAGCCAAATATTACTGGAATAAGAATTTCTGGGGACAATGGCTAATGTGACCAGTGTGCTACATGTAGAGACATTGAATAACACATGGGCTTGTGAGTAAAGAAAGTGAAATAAGCAGAATAAAGCAATGAGAAAAGAATGGATTTCTAAGCTCCTGGTTTTATGCCAAGCTTCATTGAATGCAATGAATTTCCAATTAAAGTTACTTTCCAAGAAAATGACATTTAATTCAATTATAAAAATATATTCATTATGTTTTACTATTTGTAAAACATGCTGAAATGTTAGGAAAACAAATATATAAACAAAGGTATTCACAACGTGCAAAACTATATTAGAGGGGTGCATCATTAGGATGGTTGAGAACTGCTCTTCTAAAAGAAATGTTAAGGTGGTTCAGATAGAAAGACATATAATGATTCAATTTTTCTTAGCAACTTTCTAAAATTCTCAGAAAATCTTCTAAAATTGTTCATCAGTTCTCAATACTTATATGACTGAGAGAAATGGTGGGTTATAAGGCAAGTTAGGGAGACACTGCAATTACTATTGTTTCACATTTGTTTAGAAACAACAGTAATATTATATCCTATTTGCTATTGAAACCTGTTGACCTGGTTTATCTCTGAGACTTATTGTGAAAGTATTGGTCTATCTGTCATCATGGTATGGCTTTAGAAGTCTTTTTCTTACTGTTTAGATATTTCCTAATATCCCTAACTCTTTCTGAAAATAAATGAGGTTGTTACTATAAGTATAGTATTCAAAGCTGTCTTTTTTT
>JADRCD010206024.1:0-10991 GCA_019843815.1 Montemys delectorum | reverse complement strand
ACAGGAGATATATTCTCAGTCAGTTATGAAGAGGAAGTCAGGAGATCTATCCAGGGACACCACAGCTGAGATGACACTATTGGCTGTGGTGGCCATCAGAAGAAAGGGCCTATACTGATGGAATAGATGTCAACAGCAAGCCAAGAGACCCTGTTTCAGTGTCGTGGGACCTCTTCTCAAATGATCATGTTTCACACCTCTCGCCGCATCGTCCCCAACATTATGTAAGTCCAGATCATATGAAGCAACCTACCAAGACTGCAGCTACTTTGGCCATGAATGATCTTTAAAACATATTTTATGATTACTACAACCACAAAATTACCAATCTGTGTCATTTCTAATCAAAAGTAGCATTCCAGTCTGTTTTTACCACTTCCTATCCCAAAGCAACACTACCTCAATATAGGAGAACAACTGTGGCTTAGCAAATATTACTATAAATAATTGTTACCACGGCCCTTCAGTGTCTGATTCCCCCTCCACTGTCCTTGCAAGACTTCACACGGCTATAAACTGTGGTTAATTGGTTGCACAATAACATCTATGGGTGACTAAACCCTGTATGATGGAGAGCTAGCTAGAGGTTGGTTTGTTTGTTTGTTTTTACTTCCCACCTGCCCCTTTTAAGGACTAGTTTTACTTTTATTTACACATTTGTTTAAACATTTCTGACTTATGATATTTTTTAAAAAAATTCTTCATTGAACATGTAACACTTCACCTTTTTCCTCGAGTCACATGAGATCTTTATGTATTTCCTTTTATTTGATTATTAAATTATTCACCTTTCTTGTTTTGAAGTGGTGATGGAACTCAGGGCTCTACATATACCAAGCACATGCTCTACAACTGAGCTACTAACCCAGCAGGATTTTATTTGCCAGAATTCTTCTTGAACATACTCAACAGTGACATATCATCATATTCTCTTGGTTATTTCATTCCTCTGTTAAAGTCATATTTAAATTGCCAGAGTCATTTTCCCCCAGGACTCTGTGAGAATTTTTATTTTCTCTGTTCTTACCTAAGGGTCTTCAAATGTTCCTGTATTGCCTGGAACCACAGCTAGATTCAGTGAGAAGAGGATGGGAATGTCAGAGCCCCAGGACAGTCTTAGGTTCACAGTCAATCGAGCTCCTCATGTAAGTTTGGCTTTGATGTGAACACCTAACTCCTGCTCAATGATCTTGTGTATTTGAGGATCTAGTTTTATGGTGTAATGTTGAGTATTATTGTCTCCTGGGAAATACTATTAGTCAGTTTCTATTGGTTGAGAGATGATGAAAAATCATCTTTCAGCCATTTTCTAATTTATTTGTCCTTCTGTTTGTGAACACAACTCAGGCCAAAAAAGTATTTTGTGTTCCCTAAGAGTACCATGTCTTTCTGCCATATGCCACAGGGCTTTTCACAGGGCTGCCATTGTTAACTTGGATGACTCTATAGCATGACAGCAGGTTCTCAGTAGGTCTGCCTGTCTTTAGTTGTGGAAAATCTTTCATCATATAAATTTGATATTTTTCTATCTCTGGCATGAAACATGGAAATGAACAATCCCTTTTAAAGAGCTGTATTCTCATTGGTTCATAAAGAAAAGTGTATTTGTAAGTGAGGTTCACAAGTTTCTTAGGAAGTTGATAAAGGGACTTACAGAACCCTTAGAGATGACTGGAGAGATGGCTCAGTGGTTAAGAGCCCTGACTGCTCTTCCACAGGACCCAGGTTCAACTCCCAGTATCCACATGGCAGATCACAACAGTCTGAAACTCCAAGGTCTGACACTCTTGCACAGACATTCATGCAGGCAAAACACCAATACACATTAAATAAAAATAAATAAGTCAAAAATATTGAGATTTTTTAAAAATAAAGAATCCTCAGGGAGACTTCAAGATCCAAAGTGGATATGTAGAAAAACATAAGTTCACACGGTAATGCTGACTTATAGACTGGGCCTGTTTGAAAACTGTTGGGTTGAGAACAGCTGTGTAAGTCTTCTCTGCTTTAAGATGTGGTTGAATTCGCTTCCTGTTGCTGCAGAACACTATCACACATTTCTCAACATAGCAAACAGTTCTTAACTCTCAGATCCTGTTGGTGAAACAACACTAAATGTGTTAGATGCATGACAGTCAAGAGAACTTCATTTGAGGGATACTCTAAATGGTAAGACAAGAGGAATGGAAAGCCTGGGTCCTGGCGCTGGATAAGCAGTTACAGCAGGGTCATCGAGAGAGGACACTAACTGAGCTATGGAACAGACTGGCTACCATCACTGAGGACTGAGAGACACAGAGAAAGCCAGCTCTAGACATGACTTTCCTCGTAAGTTCTTTTAAGAATCTTCATACAATGTGTTTGATCATAGTTACCTTCCCTTCCACAACTATTTCCAGGTTCAGTCCCTCTTTTCTCACCCAACTTCTTGGGTCTTTTTTTTTTTCTCTGTCCTTATTCTCATCAAGACCAAGTTGTGCTGTGGAAATATTCTTGGATATGTAGACTTCATCTAAGTGTGATGGACTTATAAGGAACTAAACTTTAAGAGAAAACTGTCCTTCCTTCTTTCAGAGGTTAAGGATAGCAAAAAACTCCTCTGCTAGAGCTGGAACTTCATAGTGAATGCCCCTCTCCACATAGGGATTTTGTCTAGTTTAGGCTCACACTGGGTTTACATGAGCTGTCACAAAATCAGTGTGCATTCATATGTGAAGGGAATGCTAGACAAATTGAGTATCCCGCCGGAGTGTATGCTCAAATTGCAATGGCGGCTAGAAAAGCTTGGGTACAATTACCCACGAAAGGTGAAGGTAGTGGGAGTCTGATTGGTATCCGGCAGGGGCCAGAGGAACCTTTCCAGAATTTCGTAGCTAGATTGCAGCAAGCTGCAAGCAGAACGCTTGGAAATTCCTATACCGAAGGTCCGCTCATCACACAGTTAGCCTATGAGAATGCTAGTTCAATGTGCAGAGCAGTTATTCTGCCGCACAAGGGTCAAATGGATTTATCTGGATATATTCGCCTTTGTGCAGATATTGGACCTTCCTATAATCAGGGTTTAGCTATGGCAGCGGCATTGCAAGGCACTACCATTCCAGAGATCCTGGCGCAAAGGCAGGAGAATTAAAAGATGCCTTGATAGAAACCTACTTGGCGTCCGTCTCTTTGTTCTCCACCGTTTCATTTTACAGGCCCGTATCTAACCTCTGGCTGAAGCGAACACAGACTTGAGTGGAGCTGAGGGATGGTTCCACTCACATATGTACCGTTGATTGAGTCTTTCTTGTTATTTTTGGTTTTGTCAGTATTAAAGTTGAACCAGCTTATTAGCTACAGTCTTCTGTAGGTTTTGTTAATTTTCAAATTAAATACCAACTTTTTGACTAAGATAGCAGTCTGTTGTTTTTATAGGAAACCCTTTGGCCAAATGTTCTAACTATATCTAGAAATTACTATTTAAATGTTTTCTGGTGGAAACTGTGATGTTACTAGAGTACAGCTTCATATTCTCAGACAAAACTTAAAATTCATAATTCAATCAAATTGATATAATATTGAAAAATGAAAGAAAAAACTTACTTGAAGGACATACATTTTAGTCTCACCATTAAGCTACAGGAACACAAATGGTACTGTACTGACATGTGAATTTCTATGGCGAGGCTTTCCAACATCTGTTAAGCAACATCTGTATTTGGCTCTAAAAGTTCAGACTATTTGGTTGTCCTTTCTCTTTGGAGAAAAGGCATACATACTTACTAATGGACAAAGGGAAAATCACAGCATGGGAAAATATCATGGGGAGATGCTTACTCACCTGCTCAACATTATTTACAGATATTTATAGCCGTTCTTTCTGAAGGACAGGGGGAGGTGGGTAGTTCTGAGGAAGTTTAATGGTGCATAGAGGAACACATGGTCCAGAAAATGACCTTTGAACTACTAAATAATTTAATGAAGAACCTGAACACTGAGTAATTTTTAGGCAAAAAAAATATGAAATTTGGTCAACAACAAATTTCAAAATACATTTTTGTTTTGTTTTGTTTTTTTCGAGACAGGGTTTCTCTGTATAGCCCTGGCTGTCCTAGAACTCACTCTGTAGACCAGGCTGGCCTCAAACTCAGAAATCCACCTGCCTCTGCCTCCCAAGTGCTGGGATTAAAGGCGTGCGCCACCCCCGCCCGGCCCTCCAAATACATCTTGTTTCTTGTTGGTAATTGGTCATATTAATTATTGTATTTACTTTGCAAACTTTTGAAAAATGGAAGTTTAAGACTCTAAGGAATTGTGTGTTTATTCCTGAGTTTCACTGAATTTGTAGACTGTATAGAAAATAAATTTTCTTGAACTCAAGGTTTTCTCTCTGAAGCAGAAACTGATTTGGCTTAAAGCTATCATCTGCATGCATGGCTGAAGGCTGTACTAACGCCACAGTAGCAAACTACAACTAGGGCCTGAAAAGATGGCCCCCACAGGTAAAAGCTCTGACTGCTCTCGCTGAGGAACTCCGTCTAGTTCCCAGTATCCATGCCTGGTGGTTCATATCATTTTAATTCCAGTTCTAAGGGGGCACAAGACTCTTTTCTGGTCTCCGAGGGCATGTGAAATCATATGCATATGCTCCACATAGACACACACACAAATAAATAAATCTTAGAAAAAAGGAAGGTCCAACTATCAATACAAAGCACAAAGTGTGTTTTTAAATTTCAGGGAATGAAGATACCCAGGCGTGGTGGTGCTCAGGGTAACCCCAGCACTTAGGGTGCTGTAGCAGGCAAAATCCAAGTTTGGGCCTGGAACACATAGGAAGATACCGTCTCAAAGATAGGGGACTATACTGAAGTAAAAGTTCTGGGGTTTCTGACATGTACTTTAGAAAGATTGTGTAATGCAAGGCCTAATAGACATAGAAAGTTATAGATGTGCAGAAAAAGAGTATTTTCTTCTACTGCAAATAATGAGTTAGAAAAGAAAGAAACAAATATAGTCAAAGTTTGGCAAGATTTCTGATGAGCTTATTTATAAGCTAATCTAAGAGTGAAGTCTGAGACTACACGGACCCACTACTCTACTACTTCTTATACTACTATATAAACCTGAAACTAGAAAGTGATTTTCTACATATTAAATCTTCAACTGTTGGGAAAGTGTAGTAAATGCTATTCTTTTATATTTTATGTCATAGTCCTACATGACAATGTTTCATATCCCTTCCAACAGTCTTCTGTCTCGCGCCATTACAGATGGCATTAAAGGGCCATCTGAGGATCTTTGATGGACCTCAATATCCATAGTACATTCTTACTCCCAGAGAAATACAATCAAATTCATGTGCTTTACTCTCAAAGAGAATATTATTGTGTTCAGTTGTAGGGGTGGAAATATATGTAGGGAGGGAAATAAATAAGTACAGCTGTTACATAAATATAGATATTTGGATATGAACATAGAGACCGGCAAGATGGCTCAACAGGTAAATCCACTAACTGCAAAGGTGAGAGTCTACACTCAATGCCCTGGACTTATATGGCAGGAGGAGAGAACTGACTCCTACAAACTGTTCTGTGACTTTCACATGTGCACTGTGGCATGTATGCATGCATGCATACATACACACACACAAAGTAAAAAGGTAATAAAAAAAAACTTCTAAAATTATATAATTCACACCAAAAAAAAAAAGGAACTTCAAAAGGTTGCACCTGGAGTCATATTTGAGAATAAATGCCATTTAATCAGATTGGAGAGCTTATCCTTTATTACAGTACCTACCAACATCACCTGAGAGTTATAGAGGTAAAATTTCACAGTGAGGAGCAATATCATTTGGTGCTCAGCTGAATACTTTGGCTTGTTTGGATATGTCAAGGGAAAGAGAATTTTCCAGAATCTAAAAGTAATGAAGGCAGAATCTTGGTGGGTAATTAGCAGGCTTGCTTTCCTGGTCTTTGGATAGATGGAAAAACAATAGAGACATTTAAATGACCAATCCAATATTCTCTAATGAAATTACCCGGCAGAATTTAATTGTTTGGCCTCCATAGTGAATCAATCCTGACTGCTCAAGGGAGCACATCTCATTAGTTAGCACCTCCTGCTGAAGTATGCAAACAACCAGCCAAAATATATTGAGACTGTATGTGTGCCTGCCCGGTGCACTTGCCTGTTTGTGATCAAGAGCAGTTCCTAGGAAGTGGGGTACAGTTCAGTGCTAGAAACCTTGTGTGGTATGCAGAAGACCCTGGATAGTCACGCACGCACGCACGCACGCACGCATGCACGCACACCCCACGACATAATCTCAAGAGTTTATTTGTATTGTTAAGCAAAAGTACTTAAAACTAAGAAATAAGATTTTTAAAGTAAATTGTCAAAAGATGAGAACTTTAATATTGTATTTTGTTTTTATTGTTTGTTTTGTTTTGTATTTTTAAGGTTCAGTCAAGAACTATTTAACAATCTAAGTGAATTGCTGTGTGTTGGTTGGACTTGGCCATCTTTTTAATAATATCAGTCAATCTCTGAGTTGACCTGCATAGACAGGGAAGATTTGGAACAATTGCTCTCGAGTTGACTAATTGCAATGAATTTTGAAGGAAGGAGGAGGTTTCATTGGGTGTCATTAAACTGTCAAGAACTATATATTACTCACTGAGACACACAAACAGCCTTGAGTGGCAGGTGCCATTGTCTTCATTTTACAGGTACGAGAGCTAGAGTCCAGGAGGTAAAGTGATTTGCCAGATTGTGTAGCTCATAAATGTGAGAGCCAGGTGTCAGGTACCAAATGTTCTTTCAAAAACCTACGCTCCTTTTTACTACATTCTTCTACCCCCATAGTAGTTTTTCCCTAAGGACCACGGAGTTATAGCTGCCACTCCTGTAAGCTGAAAGTGGTATCTAAATGTCACAAGTTAGAAAGGCAGATCTTCAGGATAAGAAATGTAATCATGAGTTCTGGATGCATGTAAAAAGCTTTGTGAGTCATCCTGCGCAACCCACTAAGTGTAGAATTGACAATTATTCTTTATCAGTTGGAATTAGAAGTATGGGAGACAAAGTATCCCTGAGGAAAAGTGGCTAAAGGAAAAAAAAAAAACATTTCAAGTGCTTTACAGACATTACCAAATATATTTCACATGTCCCTGTGAGCTATCCAGCACCACTCAAAAAGCAATCCTAATTTGTTTACAGACATTTGCAGGTATTCTATTATAAGTGGAAGAGCAGGACGCACCCAACAGCATTAGACTTTCCTGAGGCCCCGCACAGTTTGGACATTTTAGCTGCAATGACCATAACTCAATTAACCACTGTTGCCTGTCCTTAAGCTGCTCAATGATAATGCTACTGCCATTTGGCCAAGAGGCTGTGAAGTCAGGCAAGTTATTTAAAATTTTCTTTTCCAGATTTCAGTCGCCACACTCTGATCCAATCAATAGTTACACGTCTTCTACCTTAGAAACAATGGGGGGATAGTCACATTCACCTTCTAAAGGGACAGTGTGCCTTCTAAGAAGCAGTGACCTGTAAATTTCCAGCCATTCAAAACCAAAGACTCCACAGAAAGAATTTTTCTTAGTCTATGAGGGAGATTCCGGACATAGTAACTGTCAGACCACCATGTCTTTCTTTCCAGTTTGTAAACAAAACAAAATGGACTCACTGGTGGGAAAAATTGCTGATTATGGTTCAAAGAATGGCTGCAAGCTGGGAACAGAGTGGGTGTCTTTTGTGAACTTCTGTCCTGGGTGGGAAAAGGGTAATAATCTGAGGCAGAATTTCACACATGAATCTTTACCATGGTCTGGATATTTTTACTTTTAACTTTCAAGATGCCTATATGGAATCAACAATTTTTAAAAGCAATATTGTAAGGACGTTTCCCCAGCTCATCACACAACACTCCTCCCTACATCCACACTCCCTGGAGACCCAGCCTCTCAAGGCAGACACAGAAGTTGTCATGATTCTCATGATTCTTGATTCTCATCCAAACGCAACCCATAGGCCAATTTTGTCAGTTTTCCTTGTAAACTTGGTCTTCAACTTGTTCACTTTTATTGTTTCATTTTTTTTTTTTTTTGTCTACCTTATTCCCACATTGTCCAAACAAACTTATGCCACCAGACACACGTGCATTTTGGGGGAGACACAGATATTTCATATTCCCTATACTGGTAGTAGAAGCAAGAGGCAAAGGAGGGAGGGACAATGCCTGGGAGAAGGGGAGCTTTGGGTAGAAAGAAAAAAACAAACAGTAAATGTGTGAATATAGGGTGACTTCCCAGAACCCACATTAGAAATCATTCTTTAAATACCAACCCCCACTATGAAACACATTTTAGTCCCAGCACTGGAGAGGTGGAGTCACACTGATCTCTGGGTTTATTAGACTGCTAGGTTAGCCCTACTTGCTGAGTTCTAAGCTAGAGAGAGAGACTGTCTCAAGAAATAAGATGGGCGGTTCCTGAGTCGTAGAACTAGAGACTGTCCTATGGCCTCTACGTGCATATGCACACATGCAAAGGCACAGGCAGTAATCAATTGAATCCCAAATGAGGTACAATTTGCATTTGTATGGATGAGTCATTTGCATTGTTACTAGTAGTATGTAATTTACAACAACGTAAAATAACTCAAGGACATGAAAAGGCTGCATAGAACCAGATTATATGATGTTCAATCTTCCATTGAAGTTCCATTCTCATCTATTTGTGAATCTTTTACACATTTTCCCTTAAAATAACATGAAAAAACTAATTTGTTGTGCTCTAATGTATGAAATCAAGCAAAGGAAGTGAAGAAGGAGATGAACACAGTAACTGGGTGATTCACAGGTACACTGGAAAGTTCTCTCTCTAAACAGAACTAATGGTGTCTCCATGCCTACAGTATGGTAGGAAAGGGAGATGGGTGTTCTTATTGGCTAGGTCTTTCTGTAGAACAGCCACACAGACATGAAGAAAGTGCTATGACAGATCTGGAGAGAGGGAAAGTCTAAATTCCCTTAGGATCTCTAGGACAAATGAATGGAAGAAGCAAAACCTTAAAGAGAGAGGTTTTAAATAAGTAGAATAAATATATTGGTGGGAAGAAAAAGAAATAGTTCAAGCCAGGGTTATTGAATTAGTTACTACTCTTCTCTTTGCTATGACCAAATTCTTTTTTTTTTCTTTTCTTTTTTTTTTTCTTTTTTTTTTTTTTTTGGTTTTTAGAAATAGGGTTTCTCTGTGTAGTCCTGGCTGTCCTGGAACTCACTCTGTAGACCAGGCTGGTCTTGAACTAAGAAATCTGCCTGTCTCTGCCTCCCAAGTGTTGGGATTAAAGGCATGTGCCACCACTATGACCAAACTTTTAAGTATTTCTTTTGGTTCAGTATTTCTTTCGGGGATGCAGTGCAGTATGACAGGGCGGGTAGTGGTACCAGGACCATGAGGCTGCTTGACCACATCAGTGAGGATCATGAAGTAATGGCTGAGTCTAAAATAGAAACAACCTACAATCCTTCTACAGTGCTAGTTGGACCAGCTAAGCCCCTGTCTAAAAGACTGATGGGGCTCCTAAAGCAGCCCTGTCACTTTTGGACAAGTGTTCGAGCATACAAGCCTGGGAAAGGCATTTCACATTTACACTTTAACAAGAACAGAAAGAGAAATGCCATCTGTCTGGGACAGGCCATGTTGCTAGTCCCAGTTTAGCGTAACTGGATAAACTACAAGCTAGAGTCTGATCACAGACTATCTTAAACATGTTAGAAGATTGGATATTCTTGTTGTTCCTGGAAGAACCACCCAGGTTTTAAAGCAGGGAATTGACACTATCAGCCATGTCAAATGGTTCTTGTAGCAATCAAAGCAAGAGGAGAAAGGGAGAAGAAAGAGTGGAGCTGGGAAAGAGGAGAGAGAGAGGAAGTGGGAAAGGTGATAAATCAGATAGGGGCCAGTAGAGGCTGGAACCTAACCTAGGGGAGGGTCCTGAAGAGAAAGCGCAAGCTTCGGGAAGGCAGAGAAAATACAACATGCTGATTCATAATTAAGTCCATCTTCCTAGACAGTGTACTCATATCAGTTAAAGAGTTGAGCTTGCATCCTTCCAACTGGAACATATTTATCTATAAATTATGTATAGTCCAGCCAGTGGCCTCACATGACTAAATGAGTTGAGGCATGCGTGCATGCTTGAAGAGTGGAAAATCTGTTCATTCATGTTTTGGCTGCTCAGTTTCTAAATGTCTTAATTTTGATGACCTCATGTCAGTAGAGGGATCTCATGTCAAACACTTCACACTTATTAGGAACCATCCTTAGTAATGAGTAGATGTAAATTCTTATTTCAAATAGTTTTGATAATTTCATTATTGCTGGTTTCTTAAAAGATTTTAGTAATCATTATATATAAATACATGTATATATACAAATATATATAACATATATATTATGTTACATTACATATAGAAATATTCCTTTTTAAAACATTTATTTGTATATGTCTGTGTGTGCTTGCATGTGTCCACAGAGCCCAGGGGAGGGAGGTGGACTTTCTCGAGCCATAGTAAAGGAGGTAGTGACTTCATGGCTACTGGAGACCAGCTTGTAGTTTTCTAGAAGAATAGCAAGCACTCTTAACTGCCAAACCACCTCTCCCGCCCCTTGGCTGACATTTTAAGAGAGGTTTACTTAAACAGTAGGCACGGTGCCACTTTCTTCATTTCTCTGTTTAAATATGCAAAACCAGGTGTGGTGGTACAGGCTCTTAACTCTTGCCTCTGGGAGGCTGAGGTAGTAGGGTAGCAAGTCAATGCAGCAGGTACTATATGCTGGGATCCTGAGTACTCTCCACCCACAAAGGCAATAAGTAGTCCCAAAGAGATCGACCATAGCGTGCTCCTCTCAGAAGTCTGATTGTTAAGAGAAAAGACCGTGTGGTGTAGTAAGGAGTGTCTGAAGATAGGAAGCATTTGGCAAATCGTAAGAGGGACA
>JADRCD010206022.1:0-14099 GCA_019843815.1 Montemys delectorum | reverse complement strand
CTCTGCCCCGCCCCACCCCGCCCCACCATGCTGTGGTCTGTCTCAAAGGTGTTTTAAGAACGTTTCTAAATGGAATTGAAAAACCCTTCCTTTGTCCCTTGTGTCTTATTTTGAAATTTGAAGAATGTTTCTGCAGATACTGCCTGGCTCATTTCTGCCAGGGATGTCATCCCACTGCCCATTGGCCTTGTCTTCACAGTATTTATACAATTAAGCAATCCGCTTCCCTAAGATTATTGAGTAAATAACTTGATTGTGATTAACTGCTGCTTTCTAATGAGAGCATTTCTGAGGCATTTCTGCATTTTTGTCTTATATGAACTTATAGTTTATGGCAACTGTGAATGTCATGTCTGTAATTCATGTGTGAAGCATGAATAATAATATGCTTTTCCTATTTGGGGTTAGGGTTAGGGTTAGCGTTTTCGTAGACATTACAGAGCATAAGATAATTTCTGGTTTCCTCCTTTTGCTCCTCTTCCCTTTCTCTTGTTCCACTTTCTGTCTGTCCCACTCCACTTCTCCCTCTCTTCTCCCCCTCTTCTCACCCTCTCGTTTCCCGTACCCTTTCGCATCCTCTGTGCTCTCTTCCTTTCTCTTCCTTCATTCCAGGGTGACTTTTCATTGCGTTGTTCTTACGCACTCACATTCCATAATGTGGTGTCAGGGCGCAGTGTGGAGAAAGACTTTTAGGTCCGTGATCTCCTGAGTTTTTTCTTCCCCATTGTTTAAGCCACACATACAAGACTATTTTCTGTAGGTCATTGTGAGTTCATTATGTTTGAATGTAATGGGCTTTACAGTAATGAAGAGATTGCTTGTGGGTTCCCCATGGAGCTGCAGGCTGGTGTAAGCAGTGTAGCAGCCCCAGCTAGGGGGTTTGTAGGTATGGGATAGACCTCCTCGAAGTATTCTGGAATAATTTTTTTCTTTAGAGGTGAAGTGTTTGCTTTTAGTGTAACCTCATGAGGATTATTCCACTACCGCCATTATAGTTGGCTTTTTAATTTCAAAAACAGAACATATTCTCATTCTCTCTCTCTCTCTTTCTCTCTCTCTCTCTCTCTCTCTCTCTCTCTCTCTCTCTCTCTCTCACACACACACACACACACACACACACACACACGCACACACACTTCCTAGTTGACTGCAGTTCTTTGTCTAGGGGTGAGGCCTTCAGAGTGTTCTCCCATGTCAAACATATCTACCGGTATCTTCCTTGTTCAGGTAGTGCCTTGGCAGCCTTGTTGGTGAGACCTCCTGGCTGTGGCCTCTGACGTTTCTAGGAGACACCGTTCTACAGCAAATTCCCTGTTCCTCTGGCTTTCCCAACCTTCCCACCTCTTTTCTCCAGTGATCCTTGCG
Source organism: Montemys delectorum (assembly GCA_019843815.1). Classification (NCBI taxonomy): domain Eukaryota; kingdom Metazoa; phylum Chordata; class Mammalia; order Rodentia; family Muridae; genus Montemys; species Montemys delectorum. Next base: position 12,734 of record JADRCD010206022.1, on the reverse strand, counting down.
CCTAGGTTGTGTGTAGATGGGAATTATGTTATAGACATATGCATTGGCTCTGGTCTCCAGAGTTCTTCATTTGGTTCAGTTGAAATTTTATGCAATGGTCACTGTCACAAAGATTCCTTGATGAGGGATAAGGGCTACACTTACCTCTGGGCATAAGGAGAGATGTTTAGAGTGCAGTTAGGGATTGAGTTTTCTTAGTGAAGTGGTGGTTGTAGGTTCTCCTACTGTATCCACAACTTTGGTAGCCCCAGATAGTTGGTTAGATTTCCAGTGGCAAGCATGACTTCCCTCTTGTTGGGTAGGTCTGAAGACCAGAAAGCTATTGGTTACTGCCAAGATAGGAGTGGGAGAAATAGTTATACCCAGGGACGAGCATACCAGTCGGCTGACCAGGAGCAAATGGTCAGCGCTGAAAACTACATACATAAAAGTAATGTTATGTGGACCACACAGGTTATATTTAAGTATTCAAGAATACATGTGTATGCATGTATATGTGTATATACGTATACACAGGCATACACATATATAGACATATACACACATGCACATGTAACAACCATTAACAACAATTGAAGAGAGAAAGACCATGAATTTGAAAGAGAGCAAGGGGGTATACATGGGAATTAGAGAAAGGAAAGGGAAAGCGATATGACTGCATCGTAACCTTAATAAATTTTAAAAAGTATTTCAAAGAACCCACAAAGAGTCAGCAAGCACCTGGAAAGCAGTAGCTAGTGGCTGAGGCCTTTCTTCCCAGAGAGTGGCCCTCTGGAGGCCCAGGACTTGTCTCCCCACGGAGACACTGCCTGAGAGGCACACACATGCTCTGTATCATGTATGTACATGTTGTTTTTCCTTCTTTAGGGGTACAGGATTTGAAATGCACAACCAACAACATGCGAGTATGGGACTGCACATGGCCAACTCCCCACGGGGTCAGCCCCGGAACTGTTAAAGACATTTGCATTAAAGATAGGTAAGGACATCCTGGTTGCATCTGCAGCTTCTCCCCTGCTTATTTTTGAGTGCGACAGTTTTGTTCTTGGATTTTTTTAAAAAAGATTTTATTTATTTATTATATATAAGTATACTGTAGCTGTCTTCAGACACCAGAAGAAGGCATTGGATCCCCCATTATAGATGGGTTGTAAGCCCCCATATGGCTGCTGGGATTTGAACTCAGGACCTCTGGAAGAGCAGTCAGTGCTCTTAACTGCTGAGCCATCTCTCCAGCCCCTTGTTCTTGGATTTTTAAAGGACATTTGTATTTAATCTCCTTTTTCTTAAAAATTTCAAGTCTTATGTTAGTCCAGATGGGAACTCGATCTGCTAACCAAACATGCTTTTCTTTTGCTGTGTGCAGTGTGAAGATGTAGTACCACCGCTTGCACTGATCTGCTCAGCAGGCTTTACAGGTCTACTCCAAGCCATTGTCTGCCTTTATCAGGTTTAAGTCTATGCCTAATAGAAAACGCCAGCAACAGCAGCTCCACACACAGGTGTTGACTCTCAGGGAAGTGGTCCGGCTGTGGGCAGTCCAGGGCTGGCGCAGTTGTCAGTGAGGCTGTCCATGTCATCAGGTTTCTTTGCCATCTCTTGTCTGAAATCTGATGGCTTAGGAATCTCATGATACATGAGAAACGGCCCTTAGGTCTGTGTTTGAAGAAGCAAACAGGAAAGGGAAGGATGATTTTTCTACTTAAAGACTCATAAGAAGTCCCATAAAACACCTAAACTGGCCGGATCTAGTCAGATGGCTAGTAAGTCTGGTTCCTCTAGAGTCTTGGAGATAAGTTCTCCTAGGCGGGTGACAAAGTTCAGCAAAGTCCACGTTATTAAGTAGGAGGGTGAGGGTGGCCTTGAGTGGCAGGGGGAGGCTCTTAACATCACCTTATAGCTTAAGTAATCTTGGTGGGATTGACACATTGCTTCGTAGAATGGAGGCCAAACAGTATCTCTCACTTTTTCCAAATCCCAGCAGGACAATCAGTTACTTAGCAAACCCCACAGGTTTAGCTAGCTTATCTCCAAGTCCCAGTTTACAAACAAGTGGTCCTGATATAAATGGACTCAACATGTTTAGACAGAGCCTAAAGACATTCCCCTTCTTTGTGTATTTACCAAGCACTATTGCAGATCCCAGGATGGCTCGTCTGTTAAAACAGGTTAGGGTATGTTGCAGAAACAGCCTTCAGACCTTGCTCATGAGAATGAAGGGCTGTTTTCGGGTTATGTTCTAGTGTCAGCTGGGATTTCCACCTTGAGCCTCTTCTTGTTATGAAGTCATTGGAAGGGGACAAAAAGGGCAGAGCCTGTGTTGGCTTTTAGAACTTTCTTTATTAAGTGGGTAACTGTGACTTTGCTTCAGATTTTTCTGGTCACATGTCACATGGCCATCAGAGGGAGAGAGGACAGCTTTACCTTGAGTCCTAGGGAGGAGATTCTGGAACTTTGGGTAAATGGTTTGATTGTTGACTGTGGCACTCTGAGGAGAAAGTTAGGTCCTGCTCACCAGGGGCTCACAACAGATAGCAGTAGTACTGTGGGTGGCTTGCTGGCTGAAATGTAAAGTGACTTGCAAAGGAACAGAAACCATGGAACATGTCAGAAGACATATTCGTAACTTCCTTTGCAGAAAGAGAGACTTTGTACGGAGGATAAACTAGTGAAATGGTGTGATTTGGAGAATTCTAATGATCTCCAGTTATAAGGTTAAAGATGCAAGACTGGAGGATCAAGTCCAAAGTCTATTTTTTTTGGAGGGGAGGGGGGTTTGAGACAGAGTTTCTTTGTATACCCCTGGCTTTCCTGGAACTCACTCTGTAGACCAGGCTGGCCTCAAACTCAGAAATCCGCCTGCCTCCGCCTCCCAAGTGCTGGGATTAAAGGCGTGTGCCACCACCGCCTGACAAGTCCAAAGTCTTAAGTGAATGGAGAGAGAGGGTTGTGCTCAGTTCTGGGTGAGGGGTGCAGGAGGCCTGGAAAGTTCTTATTCATAAAAACAAGAATATGAATATGCCCCATAGAGATACAAAGGGCCATGAAACCCAAGAGGGAAAGCAGTGGTTGTCTGTGAGGCTCGGGATCAGAAGCCTTGTACATCCACGTGATGAGGTCTTGTTGAAGTTAACTGTGAGCCTGGTGGGTAAGAAGAGAGGGTATGTGCACAGGGACCACTGTGTCCAGTTTCTCTTCTGCCATGGCCTCTGCTCAGCCCTGCCTCCACTATGAGGCACTGGGCGATGGTCCCTTTTTGTTCTGTACACACATTTTCGGGAGCAGTGTGTGTGTGTGGAGCAAAGCTCTGGCAACTTGAGGTGGGATTTGAACAGTGTACAAACCTGGAGGCTCCTCAGAGCTTGCTCTGTGTGTTCTGGCAGGCACCTTACTCTTCCTCATATTGCCGTTAACTCCTCTTTTTTTTTTTTTTTGTCCTATTGTATAGTCCATACAACTCAACATTACACAAAAGCACAGGGCACTTTCTAGTGCTTCTAATGTTAATCAAGCTTTTATGAGCATGGCACTCTTTTTATCTGCTGTTTAAAGTTCCCTTCCTTTCATTACAGGTTCCATTCTTGTCATCGACTGGAGACAACAAACGTTAAAATTCCAGCTCTGTCACCTGGTGATCATGAAGTCACAATAAATTATCTAAATGGCTTTCAGAGTAAATTCACACTGAATGAAAAGGATGTCTGTAAGTACTTAAGAGAAAATTCTGTCCTATTTGTTATCATCATCAAAAGCATTTGCGTTTCCCTCTGGCCACAGGAGCTGGCCACGGAGCTCAGGCCAGCCTTGAACTTGTGATTTCTAGCCTCAGGTCCTGAGGGTTGGGCTCAGAGATGTGTGTCACCATACCAGGTGGAAATTAATCTTAAATGAACAATGTCTCTGTTGATACTAGGGTGCTGGGTCGCTGGCCCAAACCTATGATTTGTTGAATTTCGTTTATGTTACTGCTGCCGTTCGCTCCCCATTCTCGCAGAGAGGAGTAGATGTATCTTCCGGTTAGAGCAGAGGAAGTGGAGGTCCTTCCCTCTTTTGGTCCCTATCCTAGCTCCCGAAGCCTCGATGCCTGCACGGGCCCCAGCATGTCTCCGGGGTTCTTTGTTCTAGGAGTGTAGTCACCGACCACCAGAGAGGTGACCCTGTCCCACTGTCCCACTGTCCCACTGCCCACTCACACGTGCACATGCTCCCTCGGTTGAGTTCATAGTCCACTCATTGTGTAGTTTGGTGCTTCCTGTGTGTTTTCATCACAGGAAGTGTGTTCTGTGAGGGCAGGGACAGGGACCTTGTGCTCTTCTGTACTGTGCACAGGCAGTTGGCAAGGTTCTCTGCATGAACACCTAGGACCCTGGCCTCCAGTACAGTGGAAGGACAGAGGCAACCCAGGCAGACAGAGGTAGAACTTGAATTTCACAGGTTTCTCTCGTGGCAGCCAAGAGGTCTGTGAGCTTTTCACCCCCAAGAGATTGGCGTCATAGTGTCATGGTGAGCCGAGTAAGGTTACTGACGTTTAGACAGTGGGGTGAAGAAAAAGTTAACTCTTATTTGTCCACTTTTGTGCAGTATATGTGTTGGAAAAGATTATATGTCAGACATAGTCTTTCCTGATTGCCCACTGAAGGAGGTAAAGCACTTGCCAAGCATCCGGGACAAGTGAAGTTCAGTGGCCACAGATCCCACACATTGTCCTCTGCTGGGCACACAGGGGCGGTGGAGGTGGAGTGCTAGCTGAGCCATTTTGTCAATGTAAATTTCTTTCTATCTGGAAAGTTCTGAGTTTCTAGAGAGCAGGTTAAAACTGTCCCTTGATGTCTGTTTTAGCCCCAAAGACAGCAGTTCACGGGCTCTCTGGGCAGCTTGTTTGCCATTATGAAGAGAAGGGAAGGGAAATAAAAGTGGGATTTTGTAATTGTGGCCTTCAGTGTCTGTCTCTCAGTGAAATAGGGATAGTGACCTACCTGCTGAAGAGTAAATTATGTGGATTTCTTAGGGAAGAGAGCATCTTCTCTCTCTCTCTCTCTCTCTCTCTCTCTCTCTCTCTCTCTCTCTCTTCCTTTCTCTTTCTTTCTTCCTTTCTCTTTCTTCCTTTCTTCTTTTCTACTATATGTATATTTAAATATTTTATTTAAAACTATATACAGTGGTGAAAATCACATAATCTATTTTGATCACATCTTTTCTGTCCCCTAAATCTTCCCAGATCCCCACTTCCCTACTTAGTCAAATTCATGTGAAGAAACAAACAAAAACCCTAAAATCAAAACAAACTGGAAAAAAAACCAATGAAAAAGAAAGTCAAGACAAACAAAACAAAACAAAAAGCATACACACACAAAAACATGGAGTCATTTTGTTTTGGCTGCTCCCAGGCTTGGGGCCTGCCCCCAGGTGTGGTTGATACCCATTGGAGGACACGGATTTCCCCTTTCCTATCTAGCATCAATTGCAAATAGCTTCTTGGATAGGAGTTTAGGGTGGGACTTTGTCCACTTCCCCTTCTCTGCACTGGGATTTTCCTGGTTTGAACCTGTGCAGGTCCTGTGAGTGCTGCCGCAGCCTCTTCGTTGATGTCACTCAGGCTGTGTCTGGAGGACAGTGTTCCCTTCAAGGCCGCCACCCCTGGTTCTTACTGTCTTTCCACCTTTTCTTTTACATAGATCCTCATGGGGAGGGGTTTGACGCAGACTTTCCATTTACGACTGAGTGCTCTAAACTGTCTCACTCTCTGCACGGTGTCCAGTTGCAGGTCTCTGTGTTAATTACTGTCTACTGTAAGAATAAGCCTCTCTGATGAGCATCAGGCAGTCTCTGATCTGTGGCTTTAGCAGTATGTCGTTAGGAGTCATCTTACTGCTATGATCCCTTAGCCGAAAAGTAGTCGTAGGTTTTCCCCTAGGGCCCATGCATGGCCTACTAGTCTCAGGTTCTTGGCTACTCTAGGATGTCACCTATGGGTTCCATCTCATGGGGTATGCCTTAAAAAGCCTATCAGAATATATATAGTTGGTTGCATTCATGCCCGTGTCGCACCAGTCTATCATGCAAGGAGGTTGCTGGTAAGTCACAGGGCTTGAATTTGGAAATTTACAATTACTTTTCTCCTCCAGTAGTATGCAGATATGTCCTGCAGTACCGTAAATGCTAGTCAGTAGGGATGAAGGTTCTAGTTGGGTGTAGCTCAATTTCTCAATGTTCAGTGGCATTTTCAGCAAATAGGGCCTTTCCATTAAGTTATGGAGAGTAACCAGTAGAGTTGGCAAGCATCTCTGATGTTTGCGGGTGGTGGTGGTGTGGGACTTCTTTGGCTAATGGCTCAATAAGACATAACCCATTTTCTAGCATTTGGAGGTGTTACTTGTTAGGACAATATATCCGGTTGGGACATTGCCTTGCCCGCCCATTATATGGTAACTCTATTCATTTAAATTCCATTCTTACGTGTATGTGCTTTAGAAAGCTCCTATAGTAGTAGGTCTGTATATGGCTTATCGAAAAGCCTCCAGTGTTAGTTGTGGCAGGGAAATCTCTCTAACGGGTTAGCATTGCTGCAGGATGCCTGTGTCGTCACGTTTGATGTCATGAATCACAGCCTTGGATGCTGCTAGCTTTGTTCTGGTTGTGCTGGGGCCTGGATCCACTCTTTGGCACCAGATCCACCTTGTGCTTCTCACTTAAACCTTGCTGTCGTATGCAGCTTCCATGTCAGGGTTCTCTGTGAAGCATGCATGCTCTGTGCTCTCTGTGAAGCACACATGCTCCATGAGATGTAACTGACTTGGTTCTGTAGCTCAGACTTCAAATCCACACATTCCAGGTCATGCAGATCTCTATTAAATTAAAATGCCGTGTCCGTAAAATTTTAGTAAAACCAAACTTTACAAGCTTATTTTTAGGTTCTAGGCCTGACAGGTTGATAATGGCTTATTTTGCCCGTGTTTGACAGTCAGCTAACTTACCCCTGGACATTTATTTACTCTTGAGTTTCTCACTTACCATGACTTTCGTATCCATGGAACTTCATAAGAAATAGAAGAAAGAAAAGAAAGGGCCCATCTTTGGATTTCCTCTAACTTATCCTCACACGCCTATCATTTGAAGAAGAATCTTGCAGCAATGACTATGTCTGTTTGCACCACCGGCATTGACAAGGTCACACACGTACCTTGTTTCCCACTGAGGCTTTGATCATGTGCCATGGGCAGGGAGACCAGCAAACTTAAGCATCAGCCCTCCTGCTACCTTATGTCAGGTTACAGCTTCCCTCCGTACATCCCCAAATTCTCAAGCAAGGTGTATCTCTTACTTTCTATAATTCAGTGTCAGAGCTACAGCTGTAAGGCCAGATGAGCCCTTCTTGGGGTTGCCTGGACCATGATGTTTTAACACAGCCCTAGCAAACTAACAAAGGACCACACCCTTGTTCCTCTCTGTATTCCCCTTTCTTCTCCCTGAACTCCATCTTATTTGGACTATTTGACATTTGCTGCTTCTCAACTGTGTGGTCCTACATACCGTGCTGAACCGTGTTGAGCCAGTCTTTGTAGGCCTCTTTCCTCCTGCCCTTCAGGGTTAGCCTTTGATTTTTTTGTGCTCAGAACCAAAATCATTAGAACAGTCTCTGTTGTTTAATGACACCTACAACTTGGAGCAGCTCTTTGAATTCTTTAAGTGGGTTGCATCCCCTCATGTGAGAAGCTCTGCTGCTGGAAGACACATGAGTGGCCATGAGAGCACGTAAGCTCTTTCCCAGCTGTTCATGTTCTTAGGCTCAGGCCACCCCAAGCAAGCTCCTTGGCTGCTTCCTTTCAGGTCCCCAGCCAGGTGACACTGGTATTGTGGGAACCCTGCTGCTGCCTGCAGTAGGAAATGTGTCATGCATTTGAAACAGCCAGCTGACAGTTTTCTCAAGTTTGTCCCTTTCATTACCAGGAGCTTCCTGTACAAATAAAGACCTCAATCTGTTCCTTTTTTGTCCCTCCAGTGACAGGGTTTTTTTCAAGGGTTTATTTTCATGCCACATTATTAGTTATTTATTTATGGAGTTTAGAAGTTACTGATAAATTGAAGTACACTGTGAAAAATATATTATTTAACTAACCATCTTTGCTTTTCTTACCTGTTTTAAGCTTTCATTCCAGCTACTCCCGAGGTCCTGAGTTTGTCTGCTGACTTCTTCACCTCCTCGTTACTACTGAAGTGGAACGACAGAGCGTCTGCCCTCCCTTACCCTTCCAATGCCACCTGGGAGATTAAGGTTCTACAGAATCCAAGGACAGAACCTGTAGAACTAGTAAGTTTGGACAAAAATACGGTTCCCTGTGAGACAACAAAACCTCACAGCTCTTAAAGCTTTCAAGGTGGCATCCATGAGTTTGGGGATTATCGAAGAAATAGATTGTGTATCTTTAGGGGTTCTTTAAGAGCCCTATGATGTGACTTAAAAATCATTCACAAACGGCCAGGGCTATACAGAGAGACCTTGTCTCGAAAAACCAAAAAAAAAACAAACAAACAAAAAAAAAAACCTCACTCACGTCAGGCTGATAGGGTGGCCATACAAGCCTGGTTGCCTGAGTTTGATCCTGGAACCCTGGTGGGAGGAGAACAGAGTTCTGAAAGTACTCCTCTGACCTCTTATGTGCACTGTGGCATGTGCTTGCCCACACTTACACACACACACACACACACACACACACAATGACACAAAAATTAGCAATAAAATAAAAAAAATCACTTGTAATGATAATACAAAGTTTAAGAAATTAAGGGGAGATCTATTCCCTGATTCCCCCACTTGGATACAATAAATGCCCAGCCTTTCATTTACGCATGCTCTTACATAAATTAAATAAGTTTATTTTCAGTTTATTTTATTCAGTCTGTTATTTTCCTTTGCCCATTACTGTACAGAAAGTGAATATTTGAAATAGGAATAATAATAATAATAATAATAATAATAATAGCAACAACAACAACAACAATAAAAACAGTAACTGAGAAACCAGTAAGCTTTGATTTAGCAGTGTGAAATGGCATTGTTAAATATAGTTCTTCTCTCCCTCTCCCCACTCAGTGTCTCTATGGGTTTCTGCAACTTACACTTGCTTTCCACTTGTTCTAAGACATGAGGAACTGGTATGGGAAGTTGGACAGGGGCCATGTGGACACTGGGACAAAAGGAATGCTAGGCAGTAGTGTTTCATTTAAGGTACAGACCATGAACAGCCATGGGAAATGTTTCACACAGCTGAAGATGGACTCAGGGAACCCCTGAGATGCCCTGAAGGGCGCCCCCTCTCCCCGCCCCTTCCCACTTGTCCCTCCTTGGGAACAAGCTTGCATTTGTGTATGGAGACAGGGCCTCACTGTAACATGCAGCACTGCGACCTCAGCCTTCCCAGGGCTAGGATTGCAGCTATGTTTAACTCCTTCAGCTCATTCCTTCTGTTCCCATCTCCATTCCCCAGGCAGCAGGCTCCCGATGCGGTTCCTTTGGAGTTCTTGGGCAGTGTTTTATTAACTGCCCAGTGGAAGTTGGGAGCCTTTTCCTCTTTCCTAACCTACCATGTCTCTGTCTTCCTGGCTCCCTGCTCCCTTCCTCTCTTCATTCCCATCCCAGTTTCCTAACTTCTTCAAATGTAGTTGAACTAGCACAGGTAGAGTAATATTCCAGATATTAGCTTCAACCTCATCTTTTTATGGAACTTCTATGCCTTATTAAGTTTCGTTTCTGCAATTAATTTAATAATAATTTCTCTCTGGGCTGAATGAATCTCCTTAAAATGTTCCAATGTATTAGGTTTTTTTTTTTTTTTTTCCGGTTTCCCTTTGTGGATAACTCTCTCTGTGGCCCTGAGGCTGACCCTCCTCCATAGATGTGGATGGCTGAGTGGTAAATTGCTGAGAGATTCTAACGTAACTATCAGAAGCTTAATAAGCCTGCTACCTCACAGAAGATGGTGACAGTCAGAAGCTCCCTCCCTTCCTTTTGGAAGTGCGAGAGGCTAGTGCTGGGAGCAAGGCACAGCATGTCTTGGGCAGGGTTGCTAGTTTAACCTTACACGTTGGAAAATTTTATCAAGGTTTTGAAGGGGATGCTCCGTTCCTTAATTGTGCACGTGTAGCTTCATCCATACTGCTGAACAATGACAGGCTCATTATAGTCTAATCTTTCACCCTCAGAATTTGTTTGATTTCTTTGATCCTCCCCACGCCCCCCACCCTGTTTCCCATCTGCCCTTGCTCTGTTTTCTTTTTGTCTGCTCCCTCTTTGGCTTTATTTACTTCTTTAAGATATAGATCCTCTGTTTTGTTTTGTTTTGTTTTTTCCTTCATGAGAATCTGGAAATCGTTTCTATATCCTAGAGAAAGGCAGAACTTTAGCGTTATTTGGAAGCATAATTTTGTGTTTATTTTTAGGTGTCACTCAATGCAATGCTGAGTGGTAAAGATACAGATCACCACTGGAACTGGACCTCAGACCTGCCCTTGCAATGTGCCACTCACTCTGTGAGCATTAGATGGCACGTTGACTATCCTCATTTCTCTGGTTATAAAGAGTGGAGTGACTGGAGCCCGCTGAAGAACATCTCCTGTAAGCTTACTTTTACAGACCCTTGGTTCACATGGGCTAGATTGCTTAAGAGTAAGAGATGGCAATATGCCTTTAGTGTCTTTGAAACCAGGTAGCTATCTTTCAGAGCGGCCACCCCAGAACTGTGGATTAAAGAAATCTGAGACCTGTTCCAAAGGCTGTGCTGAAAATCATGTGTCTATTAAATACAACTCCTCTAACAGATGTAAAATTCTGGCAGAGTGAACAGGGGCCCCAGGTCATCAGGGTCAATAAAATGAAGTCCAGAAACCATCCAGTGTTCATTACAGGTGGGCAGGCTGTGGAGCAACATCAGATAAGGAAGGGCCGGAAGCAGCTGGATAAATAAGGAGACTCTGGGGCAGTTGAGCAAGACATGTAAATATAACCCAGGACAGCTGAGTTTAGAAAGGAAGGGAGGGAGGAAGGGAGGGACGTGAGCAGGAGAATCTGATTTGGGGACGAGGTGCTTGTGTCTCTCAACTGTGTCTGTTACTTTGGTTGGCTGAGGGGTACGGGTGAGAGGCTGTCCACAGACATACAAAATACAGGAACTACTTGGGTAGGAAAGGACAGTTTCATCTTTAATACTCTTGAGCTTGAGGCAGTGAAGTTGGAAATGTCAGTCTGGCATCCAGAGACATGGATGTAGCTGGAGATACCCTTTAGGAATCACAAAGATGTATGCGATTAGAAGTGCTTAAATTCTGAAGGCCAATGTGTCTTTGGAAAAGGGAATTGGGGCACATGGAAGCTTCCCCTTGGAAGCTCTTCTGTCTACAGAAATACTGAAGGAAGGCCAATAGCCTAAGGACTAAGAGTGATCCAGAAAGTTGAGTGTGGAGGAAGGAGTTTGAAGAGGAGGTATTTGGACTATAAATCAGAAAGGGCCCTTGGATCATGGGACCCGTGAGTCCCTTAAGTAGAGTGGTGGACTTAGAAGCCAGATGTCAGGAAAGCATGAGGGATAATGGGGACCAGAGGTCACTGTGTAAGTGCCAGCTGTTAGGAGTGGAGGTGGGGTGCATGACCTTGACCTGCAAGGGTATGATTAAAGCAGCAGCTGTGAGTTAGGGTGTACAGTGCTCCCCACTTGTTTGCTGATGAAAAGTACACCTGCTCTAAGAACACAGAAGAGTTTCAAAAGAATAAACGTACTTATCGAGTGGTCCTGTGTGCATCTTCTGCATGTGTATATAAACCCTTAAAAATTAACCTGTGACCTTCAACAACGGCCTGTGATCTGGTTCTGTCTGTGCATAAGTAAATAAAGCCAGTTTCACTTTGTGTTTGTGCCTTGCTCCTTTGAAACCCGAGTGTTGTGCTTTGCATTTGGGTCTGCATTATTTCACAACATCTACAGTGTATTTTGTAGATTTTAAGCTCTCTAATGTGGTGATTTATGCCTGTAATCCCAGCATGGAGCAGGGACAGGAGGATTATTGCTAGCTTTAGGCCAGCCTTGGCTCCAGGGTGAAATCCAAGCCATTCTGGGTTACAGAATAACACCTTGTTTCAAAAATAATGAAAGCGAGGAGCACTCTGTTGGGAAAGTGCCCTCCACTCAAGCCGTTCTGTGGCCCCAAGTTTGACTCCCCAGCACCTCCCTCAGAAGGGTATGGTAACATTGACAACCCTAAGTCTCTGAGGGCGGGTAGATATCAGAGCTTCTACTTCTGTCTGGTCTAGCTAAATTAGTGAGATCCAGGTTCAGTGAGAGCCCCTATCTCAAGACAGAGAATGGAAAGACGTTGAGAGAGACGCTCCATGTCAGCTTCTAGTCTCCATACACATGTACGAGCGTGTTCATACATCACACGCACATACAAAAAGAAATAGAAAAAAATAAGTAAGTAAATAAATGAAAATAAAAATCATCCTAGGAGTCAGAAAGGATGCTGTAAGCAGACAGGTTTGTGTAAAAGATGTCTGAAGTGTGTGTGATTCCTCTTGTTTTTTTTTTCCCCCTAGGGATTCGTAATACTGAGTCTAATGTTTTTCCTCAAGACAAAGTGGTACTTGCAGGCTCAAACATGACAGTTTGTTGTATGAGTCCAACGAGAGTGCTTTCAGGACAGATTGGCAATACGTTTCGTCCTCTCATCCATGTCTATGGGGAAAC
>JADRCD010206021.1:15025-30167 GCA_019843815.1 Montemys delectorum | reverse complement strand
CATCCCTCCAGTTCTTTTATTGTTGAGAATAGTTTTTGCTACCCTGGGTTTTGGTTATTCCAAATGAATTTGCAAATTGCTCTTTCTAACTCTATGAAGAATTGATTTGGAATTTTGATGGGGATTGCATTGAATCTGTAGATTGCTTTCAGCAAGATGGCCATTTTTACTATATTAATCCTGACAACCTATGAGCATGGGAGATCTTTCCATCTTCTGAAATCTTCTTCAGAGTCTTTGATTTTTTTCTTCTTTCTTCAGAGACTTGAAGTTCTTGTCATACAGATCCTTAGTCATCAGGGAAATGCAAATCAAAACAACCCTGAGATTCCACCTCACACCAGTCAGAATGGCTAAGATCAAAAACTCAGGTGACAGCAGATGCTGGCGAGGATGTGGAGAAAAAGGAACACTCCTCCATTGTTGGTGAGATTGCAAGCTGGTACAACCACTCTGGAAATCAGTCTGGCGGTTCCTCAGAAAATTGGACATATTATTACCTGAGGGCCCAGCTATACCACTCCTGGGCATATACCCAAAAAATGCTCCAACATATAACAAGGACACATGCTCCATTATGTTCATAGCAACCTTATTTATAATAGCCAGAAGCTGGAAAGAACCCAGATGTCCTTCAACAGAGGAATGGATACAGAAAATGTGGTACATTCACACACAAGAGTACTACTCAGCTATTAAAAACAATTAATTCATTAAATTCTTAGGCAAATGGATAGAACTAGAAAATATCATCCTGAATGAGGTAACCCAATCACAAAAGAACACACATGGTATGCACTCACTGATAAGTGGATATTAGCCCAAAAGCTCAGAATACCCAAGATACAACTCACAGACCACATGAAACTCAAGAAGGAAGACCAAAGTGTGTATACTTTGGTCCTTCTTAGAGGGGGGAACAAAATACCCATGGGAGCAAATACAGACACAAAGTGTGGAGCAGAGACTGAAGGAAAGGCCAACCAGAGACTGACCCACCTGGGGATCATCCCATATACAGTCACCAAATGCAGACACTAGTGTGTATGCCAAAAAGTGCATGCTGACAGGAGCCTGATATAACTGTCTCCTAAGAGGCTCTGCTAGAGCCTGACACATACAGAGGTGGATGCTTGCAGCCAACCATTGAACTGATCACAGTGTCCCCAAAGGAGGAGTTAGAGAAAGGACTGAAGGAGCTGAAGGGGTTTGCAACCCCATAGAAAGAATATCAATATCAACCAACCAGAGCTCCCAAGATTTAAAACCACCAACTAAGGAGTACACATGGAGGGACTCATGGCTCCAGCTGCTTATGTAGCAGAGGATGGCCTTGTCGGGCATCAATGGGAGAATTGGCCCTTGGTCCCATGAAGGCTTGATGCCCCAGTTTAGAGGAATGTGAGGGCAGGGAGGTAGGAGTAGGTGGGTGGGTGAGGGTACGTCCTCATAGAAGCAGGAGGAGGGGGGATGGGATAGGAGGTTTCTGAGGGGAAATTGGGAAAGGGGAGAACACTTGAGATGTAAACAAATAAAATATCCAATAAGAAATAAAGAGAGAGATTTAAAAAAAAGTAAATTAAAATAAAAGAGTTGTCATAATCATAGTGCCTCTTCACATCAGTAGAATAGTGACTAAGACAGGTAGGATTGTCATTTAGGTCTAGAGTCTCAAGAAAATCACCACACAATCTATACTATTTTTGCAAGGCAAACCATTTCACTTGTACACAAGAGTATATAACCATGCGTAAGCTGGCAAGCAAGCACAGCCAGCAGAGCTGCTTCTAGGGTTTGTCTCTAACTCAGAGGGATCCCATGCCTCACTCTGAGTTCTCAGAGCTTGGCCTCCCATTCTTACATGATTAGATAATACAGGGCAGTGGAGTTTTAAATTTTGAACATATATATTTGATTATGAGAAGCACTGACCCAAAAGGAATTTTAATTTCCTCCACGTAGCTTCTTTACAATTTTTAATGAAATATCTGCCTTTAACCCATTGATAGAAAAGATATTACATTATGTCTCCATTTCCCACAAAATTAATCTTGTTGGAAGGAGGAGGCCCCAAGACTTTGTGGATGACATCATATGCACACAGCAAGGTACAATGAGAATGAACTTTCCCAGGTCTTCTCTTGATACCACCAATTGGGTACCACTCATGAGAGAGTTAGCTGTTCTTCCGTGATTAATTTTGTTCTTGCCCTGGGCCTCCTGTGTGATGCCAGCCATTGGTCACAGCTCACCGGCGCTGAGCAAGAGTGCAGGATGGGATTCTTGGAATCGGAGCATGCAAAGCAAACTTAGTGAATGCCTGTTTGTCCAGGCTTGTTCCAGAAGCCACACAGTTATATGGCTAAGAAAATAGAGTTTCCTATGCTAAGAATGAGTTTAACAATATAAAGTAACTGATAGAGATATACTTTCTCTCAAGTCTGAGGTTTGATTTGTCTCTGACACTTCTCCTGTGACAAACCGTGCATAAAATCACTGGAAAAGGCAAACTGCACTAGACAGAGAAACATCAAAACAGAGCCTCGTCCCTCCAAGTCAAGGCTTCTAGATGTCGGGGCTAGATCGAATATCCCAGCCACCTGAGACAATTAGAGAAACTCCAATATCATACTTTGAGACCTTTTGGGAATAACTAATTTCTAACTTTCCTGGGTGATTTAAAAGGGTGACTTGATTACGGGCTTCTCTGCCCTTATGCAGTGTGAGGTTATTCCACTGAATATTAGCATGGTCTCTTAAGATCCACTGAGAAAGACAATGAAATCTGGGTGATTAATGCCAGGGAACACAGCAAGCGATCAAGATATAGTCATCGTATAAAAAGAAACTGGGACACAGAACCAAAAGAGAAACTCACCAATAGCTGTAGATAAAGGGACGAAGAAGTTAGTGGGTTTAGCAGTAAAAGCTTTAAAACTGCTATTGTCAAGAGAAAATACTGAAAATATCTCAGTTAACTGTGTAAATTAGAAGAAAATAAGAGAGGAAGGGAGGAAGAGAGAGAGGGGGAGGGAGAGAGAAGCGAGAGTATGAGGAAGGTTGGATAAAAATGGGAAGAGAAAAAGCTGATGGTCAGATAAAGGCCAATAACAAGAGTAAACTCAAACCCAATTAAAGGCAAATGGAGTAAGTACTCTAATTAAATGTGGATGTTGCCTAACTGGGTAGAAATTAGATTGAAAATAATTACAAAGTATATGGCAAACATCTAATTTGATGAAGATATCCAGTAAGAAAAGTTAAGTACTGGGAGAAAGACTGTAACTTTAATCTGGAGCCAAATAATGTTGGGTCATGGTGTCAAATCCTGTACTTATTACAAGTACTTATACCTCCATGTGCAGGGGAAAAAAATAGCCCAGCCTGTGAGATGGATGAGCATTTGAAAAACAGGTATAAAAGCAGGTTTACTGTGTAGAATGTTCCAAGCTATCAAGAAAGGAAATTCTTCTCCCACTCTGTGATACACCCTCCCTCATAAGGAATAAAACAGCGATGACCAGGTATTTTGGCTATCCAGGCTCCCAGTACATAAATAAGCCTGGTAGCTTACAAAAAAAAAAAAAAGTGTCCTTTGAACTGCATTTTATGAATCTTTCCCTTGAAATTAAAATATTCTTTAAAATGAAAAAAGAAATAAGCATAATTATCAGTTGCCATTAAATCAATAAAGAAATGCAAGCCATCCTTACTCAAGCAGTAGTTCTTGGAAGATGTCCTCCTTTTTATTATTATCATTACAGTTGTTGTTATTTCATTTTTAGTGGCCACTGTATATGAAGGTTCCCGGAGTTAAAAGCACAGTGAGATATAGCAAAGATATTGCTTTTGCCTGAGTTTCATGAAGCCGATATCAATCTTTTATTTCATAAACCTCGGGCTGATTATTACTTTAAATGAAGGCTTGGGTGCATTAGCCATGGTAAGAACAGGAATACACAGGAGAATTTCCAGTGACAACAAGCACAAAACTGGTGCCCCTCCCAGAGCCAGGGCATCTAACACAAAAGAGGTCACAAAGCCACCAGCCCGGAGACACATCTGAGCGCAGCTGACTCAAGGAGCAAGTCCACCCAGCAGCTTTCTCTGTCGTCTTCAAGTAGAGGAAGAGAAGACAAGCCAAGATCTGGTGGCAGTGGGGTTACATGTGTCCAGATCGCAGATCCTCCGTGAAGCATTTCCCAACAGTTAGTCCCTTAAAGCCACCCCTGGCGTAGAATTATAAGGTCTGAAGACACACCTGTCAAGAACACAGTAACATTTTCCAAAACACAGTTGTCTTGGAGCTAATCACAATCCTGAGAGGAAAAGGGAGCACAGTTAAGTATATTGAGGTAGATCTGTACAGAAGAGAGCCATCATGACGAAGTAAATGACTATGTCTGCTTGCCTTTGGCTTCGAAACTTAAGGCTGTTATAAAGGGGAAATGGCAACAAACATTGACAAGACATGAGAAAGAAGGAATTCCTGTATGCTGCTGTGGGGGGTCTACACTAGTGCAGCCTCTGTGCAAATCAGCCCGGAGGTTCCTCCGTCAATGGAAAGAATTCCCATGTGACCCAGGTTAACCACTCCAGCCTATACATCAAAAGCAACCTACGTGAGCACACATCCAGACACGTTACACTTCAGTGTTGATTGCAATAACTGTTCACAATAACTAGCAAGATGCAAAACCAGCTTAGTTATCTGTCAACAGATGAATGGAATAGGAATGGTTGGTATATACGCACAGTAAAACTTTATTCTGCTATAAAAAAAGGATGAAGGAGAGACTGGAGAAATGGCTCAGTGGTTTGGAGCTTTTACGGGTCTGGCTCCGAGCACCCACACTGTGGAGCTGACAACCACCTGTAACTCCAGTTCTAGGGGTTCTGACTCCCTCATCTGGGTTCATTGGCATCTATACTGGTGCACATGTCAAACAAGCAGGCAAACACGCATCCACACAAATACACTTGTAAAAGAAGAATTAACTTGTTGTTTGCAGGGAAATGAATGGAACCAGAAATCATCATGCTAAGTTAAGAAAGCCAAAGTTGGATAACCGAGATAGTGATGTAAGCCTGTGACCCAAGAATCCAAAGGGACAGGGAGATCTGATCGCAAGTTCAGAGCTTTCCTCGGATACAAAGTGAACTCAAGGCCAGCCTAGAAAACTTAATGAAGCCCTGTATCAAAGGTACAATGGGAGAGTGCTTCTCTCAGTGGGAAAGACCTTACTTTCAATCCCCAGTATTGACAGAAGCAAAAGAGAGAAAGACAAGATTGGTAAGAATCATTCTGAGATGGGGCGGTGGGGGGCAGAAAGGAGACAACAAGGTTGGAAGACGACAAAGGTCTAAAGGGAGGGGGAGAGAAGACCAAGAGAAGATAACAGAAAGGAAACAAAGACAGACAAATATTGCATGTTCTCTCGCATGCATGGAACCTAGGTTTCAATATTTGAAAATGAAAGTAGATAGGAAATAATTAAGGAGGGGGAAAAGAAACCAGCAGGAAGGGGCGGGGCAACAAGGAAGAGTGACAGGCTGAAGAGAAAAGTGAAATAATACCTACAGTGTGTGACCATGCCATAACGAAATCCATTGTTTTGCATGCTAACTCAAAAACTTAAGAGCTGACAGGGTGGCTCAGTTAGGATAGGCAATGGCTGCCGAGACTGGCGACTGGCATTTGACTCCTAAGACCCACACATTCAAAGGAGAAAACTAACTCTCCCAAGGGTTCCCTGGTCCTCTACACATGTGTTGTGTTGTGTGCATGAAGACACACAAGGACAGACGACAAACAAATGAAACAAAATTTTTACTTAATATTAAAATAAACAAATTTTAAAACAACCTGCTGGCACATCTGCCACTAGCATCTGAGATCAGAACAAGTCTTTATGTTGCTAGACATTTGGATCATTTCTCTATGGACTACAGAAAACAGGATTGAATTTCTCAGCTTCCTAGAAGCCCAGCAATCTGCCTCTTCCTGCCTATATTCTGATGTCCAGAACCTTCTTACGTACACTATACACCCAGTCAGACCATGTTAATCCGCTCACTGGACCCTTTGCTTCCCTCTTCAGTAATACTTTCTCTCAAGGCTTTAGAGTATGAACTCTCACAAAGTTGAATGTCAAGCTGCAACCTGACTACATCTTATCTTGAAAGATCTTCAGGGCGTCTCAAGTTGGACATTAAATAACTCATTTCCCAATGCACAACAATATGTGTTGGGTTGTTTAGGCTTATTTTTTAAGATTCATTTATTTTATGTATGTGAGTATACTGTAGCTGTCTTCAGACACACCAGAAGAGGGCATCGGATCCCATTACAGATGGTTGTGAGCCACCATGTGGTTGCTGGGAATTGAACTCGGGACCTCTGGAAGAGCAGTCAGTCTCTTAACTGCTGAGCCATCTCTCTAGCCCCTAGGCTTCTTAAGATGGTGTGTGTGTGTGTGTGTGTGTGTGTGTGTGTGTGTCTGTCTGTCTGTCTGTCTGTCTGTCTGTCTGTCTGTCTGTGGGTATCAACAGAGGGTAGAATGCATCAAATTCCCCTGGACCTGGAGCTATGGGCAATTAAGAGCTACTCACAAGGAGTTGAGAATCTAGCTCAGGTTTTCTGGAAGAATAGCAAGGCTATTTTACCACTGAGCATCTCCTCAGCCCCCTGCTCAGGCTTAATTCTTATTTCAAGGCTACTTCTACATTAAAACTCATTTCCATACTTTATTCACTATGGAATGGTATTATCAATAATCAAAACAAATTAGAAAAGACTAGGGACTTGTAAGTATTTTAAGAGATTTTCCCCTTACAAATGGGTACACTGAGACTAAGAATCGGGATCCCATTGCTCATTTCTGAAATCTGTAGAAAGAGCTTTGATCTTGGAAACAGAGTTTCTCTGTGCAACACGGAATTTCCACTGAGGTATACTTTTAAGCCCTGGATGAAAACGTGCTAAACTGAAGAGAGCGTTTTTCATGTCAATACATCAAATCCTTATTCAGCTGACTACTAAAACACATGACTAACCATAGCATATATTTAAGGCCTTAAAATATTTATGATCCAGTGCCTGAGAGATGGTGTATTGTGTATTGAGTCTACAATTCAGAGAAGTCTGGTAGAAACAATGACTCAAACTGGTGCTCTCAAATTATCATGTCAGTGAAAACACGTTTTCCTAAAAACAGTTTGTCTCCAGAAGTTGCTATCCATGCAGAAGATGATTTTCTCTAGGTATATGTTAGACAACACAGATAAAGCAAACCTAACACTCCTTCCTTGGCCATCGAAGCACATTCTGCCCTGTGGCTGTGTCACCTCGGAGCATGTGAGACTATTCCCACTGCTCCTAACATTTTAGAATTACCTCATAAAAGGCCAGGTCTAAGTACATATTTGCTAAATGAAATAAAAATTCTCAGTTAGATTTCCTAGGGTCCTCAACAGCTCCTTGCTGCTGTTTTGATGTCTCATAGGAAGCACCAGCTACACAGCAAGTTTAGAAGCCTTGGGAAGCCATGGATACCTGGTGGCACATAGGTAGAAGCCTTCCCTTGTCAGAGACTGGGACTGCTTAGCTAATTCTGCAGTTTTTCATTCATTCACTCATTCACTGGCTTTGCCCCTTTAAATCATGTCATCTCTACACCTGTTTTTTCACCCTTCCCTGAGTCTACCACAACCATTTGTGTGCCTTTTTTTTTTTACCTTGCTTTGCATAATGTTACTAAAATGCAAATAAATGGATGCCCAATGAGTATTTGTAGAAGAAACAGAAAATAGTTTGCAAAACGTTGTTACCATGTGCCAGGTCAAGTATTAAGAGATAAAAACGTGAGGAGAACAAACATGACTTCTGACCTGATGAGGTTAAAGGTCTAGTGGGGATGGTAAAATTTCAGTGCAATCTCCACAGACCCGACACTGACGTGGGATTCCATAAGCGCCGAGCAGCAGCTCTTGGTAGTGAGCAAGAGTCTGATCGAAGTGCTGTACTGGCCAGCAGATACTTCCTTGAGAAAGTGACACTTCAGTTGTGAGTACAAGATGACAAGAGACAGAGAAGAGCATACCAGGCAGATCAAGTGGCACAAGAAGATGACAATGAAAATGAACCAGAAATTACCATATATGTGAGAGCCCAAGGCTCAAAATAATTGTGGAAGAGAGAAGGAAAGATTCTGAGAGCCAGCGACAGCCAGAGATCCAGGGCACTTCCTGTTATTAGATAGTGTCCACTCCACATGACAAGGAAAATGCACTGTGAAAATCTCAACAACGTGGTGTCTGAACAAACAGTTGTCACACCAATATGGACATGGAACACGCTGCATGGTCCTCCCACTGGATGAATAGCTACAAGTAGCCAGTGGCTGCTGAGAGGGGGGCAGTCAGTTTAACTCAGGGCCAGGTTCCCACTGGAGTTATCCAGTTCCAGTGATCAACCTTGGACAGGTAAACATACAAACAATGATAAATAGACTCACTAAGTGGTATATACACAATGTACATGTATGTGTGTATGATGTGTGTGTGTGCATGTGCACATCTGTATAGACATGTAACAATAATAAAGAAGGTATTGTGAATTTGGGGAGGAGACATAAGAGGGGTTTGAGGGGAAAAGGGTGGAGTGGTATAGATACAGTTAGATACAGTGCTCATGAAGGATGTGCTCAAAAAAATTCAAAACAAATAGATATCTTTAGAGATGGGCATAGAGTCAGAGAACAGAGAGACTTTAGAGAGGAGAGGCAGCTTCAGGTCACACAGACCTCTAGCTCCCTGTTTCAGAGCATCCGTTAGAGAGCCACAGAAGCATTGTAGGATTTTAAGCAGAGAACCGACATAATTGGATTTGGGTTTCAGTGTGGAAAATGACTGATGCAGAGGGAGGAGAGGGACCCAAAGCTGCCTGGAAAGAGGAGGGGAGCGTTAACCAGAAGGTTAATGGCCATGTGCTGTTGTCACTGCGCTCCCTCTGTGTCCCCCTCTCCCTGCTATACAGCATCGTTTCTAAGGGAACAGCACATTTAAATCCTCTCCTAGAACACCCACCTCTGGTACCAGCCTTTGGGCGGGCAGAGGCACTATCTTTATAACAAAACAATGAAAGAAAGATCACCGGCTGGCAGCCTCAGAAAAGGCAGTCCTTGTGCTCAAGCAGGGCTGATCATAATAACAAGCATGAATGGGGACTGGGAAGGAAGGTCCAAGTCCATTGGAGTTGGATGGCAGGGTGCAGAGAGATGCAAAACAATGAAAGCAGTTCTACTGGTGGGATCCAGAGCCAGAAAGTTTAAAAGGCAGCACAGGGGATTTGCTCTCTAGGCTACAGCCAATGGGGAGCCACAATGAATTTCAGAGCAAGGGGAAGGCATAATTCAAACCATGCTTCACAAAAATCTGGTTGCTTTGGCCATAGAAAGTGGATTCAAAGGGGAAGAGGCACGCAGCAGAGCTGATGGCCTGGGATTATCTCCGTAGATCTTAAGAGACAAAAGCAGAAAGCCCTGGGGCGGCTGCTGAAGAGAAGAAGAGAGCAGTGGGAGCCGTCTATCTATGAAACAAGATGAACTCCAGGTTCTCCTCAAGGTGAGTAGGAGAGGAAGAATCCAGGGCAGGACAGCTGAAAAGTGGGAACAGAAAAAGCGCTGGATGTGAACAGACCTTGGAGCGCACCAGACAGTGTCTTAACTCACGCAGTCCTCAAGATCACACTATGACATCAGCTTCCCCCTTCCAATGCAGTCACAAAGGCACCAATTGTGCTACGCACGACTCCAAGAGGTTACACAGCATGCCCAAGTACACTCAACTGATAAGAACAGCACACACCCCCACAGTGCTTAGAGCTAGGACACCTGTCCCACAGCCCCACCTCTTCATCATAAAGATGAAGAAGGGGGGCTAACTGGGTACAGAAAGGCCTTGGGTAGTAAAGCTTAAGGACTTGAATTCAGTTCCCTAGGACCCATGGAAAAAAGGCTGTCTCAAAAAAAAAAAAATAAGTAAAAAGTGATCAAGGAAGACTATTGACCCTAAGCCTCCATATTCATACACGTGCACTCAGACCACACATATGTACATGTGGGCTTATGCTCATATACAAAAGGAGCTTAGAAGGCATTCAAGAACAAGGTCAAATCTGTGGGAATCCCCAAGGTCAAGCAGCCCTCACTCTGCATCTGGAGCCTTGGCAAGCAGTTTAAATGTTTCCCCAGAACCGTGAAGCCATCCTAGCAGGTAACCATGGAGGCCATCCTAGCAAGCAGCTACAGTGTTGTCCCTTGGTTTCCAGATAAAGAAACTGAGACTCAAACTTCTACATAGATAAGGGTTTGAACTCAAGTCCCTGTTGTCAGAGTCTGCTCTGCTAACCAATAAATCCAACTCAGGAATCAGCACAAATGAGAAAAAGAAGAGACCCTGTGCATGGCTGCCTGGAAAGGAGTGACCAAATGGCCTAGACACTTGAGAAGATAAAATGGAGGCTGTCACTAATTGTAGTTGGAATAAGAATGGCCCCGCAGGCCCATACACTTGAATGATTACCCAGGACACAGTGGCTCTATTTGAAAGGATTAGAAGGATTAGGAGATATGATCTTTTTGGAGGAGGTAGGCCAGACATACACCACAAGCTAACTTTCTCTCTCCTTCTCTCTCTCTTTTTCTTTCTCTCTCTCACTTTCTCACTCTCTCTCCCTCCCTCTCTCCCTCTCTCTTCCTCCCCCCTCTCTCTCCCTCTCTTGCTCCCTCTCTCTTTCTCCCCACCTCTCTTTTTTTCTTTCTCTCTCACTCTCGCTCGCTCTCCCCGCCCCGCCCTCTTGCTTGTGGATCAGGATATAAATCTCAGCTACTTCTCCAGTACCATGCTTCCACTAATGATAATGGACTAAGCCTCTGAAACTAGAGGCAAGCAAACAATCTTTCATTTAAACTTAGCCTTATTTTGTAAGAGCTACCTTAGTCATGGTGTCTCTTCACAGAAACAGAAGAGTGACTAAGGCACTAATTCTTCTAGAGCAGCGGCTCCCAGCCTTCCTCACATTGTGACCCCTTGTACAGTTGCTCATGTTGTGGGGACCCCCAACAATCACATTATTTCCCTTGTGACTTTATAACTCTATTTTTGCTATTGTTACGACTTATAATGAAAATATTGGATATGCATGATATCTGATACAAAAAAGGGTCATTCAACCCTCAAAGGGGCCATGGGCCACAGGTTGAGAACCACTGTTCCACAAGACCTGGTGGAAGGTGGAACCATCCCAACCTACTCAAGTATTATTTTCATTCTAGTAAGAAAATAAAATCCTAAGCCATTCTAAAAGAGAGCGAGGTAATAGTTGTAGCAGGACCGCCGGAGCCTCCTCTATATAAACGCTGGAGGCCATGGAGCTGCAGAGCATCTCCTACAGATGGGCCTGATTGAGGACTGCCTGAGAGGCCAAGGATTGCTGGTGCAGACACTGCCAGCCAATCAGGAACTGCTGTTTAGAAGAGATGCTTTTTTGGGACCGATGAGGGTGTGGAGGGAGGGTTTAAAGGAGCCTGCAGCAGTGTTCAGATGAGCTTACTGCAGCTTTTTTCACCTGCTCCCTGAGTCTGTGTCGTTGACTCTGTGCCACCTCACCTCTAACCCCCAAGGGCAGGTAGGGTCGGGCGGCAAGTAGTCCAGGGCACAGGAAACAAATAGAGACTGGGATTGAAACAAATCAAGAAGGGCTGGGAGGAGGTGGATATGGACCCAGCTTCGTGAAAAAGCCCGTTGATGTCAAGAGCCAGCTCAGACAGGCGAGACCTGCTAGCCTGTGAGCAAGGCAGCGTGTCCAGCCCCAGGGTAGGCCTTCTCAGATAGCTGCTGTGGAGACAAAAAAATAAAAGACTCTCCTGGAGAGAAAGAAAAGTAAAGATGCAAAGGCCAGAGAAATGCACAGGATAAGGAAGGTTGGAAAGACTCAAGATGGCAAAGGTGAGAGAGTTTTCTTTGAAAGGGGGAAGTCTGTTCTCCTAAAGAAGTAGTAAAGCGACCATAAGACCTCACAGAAGGGAGGTGGGAGGAGTGAGGAGCCTCAGGCTGAGGGTGGGCGTTATCAGCAGCATCCATTCCAAATTCACCAAGTGAGTCCCGTGCCCGGGTCTCCCAAGGCACCGGGAGAAAATCCTTCAACTAGAGCAGCCTCCAGCAGTGTGGCAACTCAAAGACCACTGGCTTATTTTAATTTGGAAAAAGTCCATTCCCCTCTCAGGAGCTTGGAGCTTCCTCTGTGAAGAACTGAACACCCGGCTTAGGTAATAGCATGCGCCTGAACAATTCCAGTAGTGCAGATGGAAGATGTATATATATATTTCTCTGGATCTTCACAAACTGAATATACAAGGGAAGGAAACATAACTAGTAACTTGAAGGCCCTCTTGCTGCCTTCCACTCAACGAGCAAGTCAGAGTCATCCGGAAACAAAAATAACTAGCCTTCACATCTGCCTCACAAGATAGTATGTCTTGGCTCTCTAATTTTAAAGTCACTGGGAACTTTACATTTTAATTAATGAGCCATGTTTGGAAAGACAGTGGGAAGCTTTTCTTCCAATTAGCATCAGGTCAAGTGTGTGTGTGTGTGTGTGTGTGTGTGTGTGTGTTACTGTGTGCTCTAAATATACACTTGTAGTACATGTGGGTGAATAGTGACCCCTTTTCTCAGTTGATTCATATGGATCCTGACATTCCACCATCCTCACTTTCTGCCATCTCACCAGCAAGGGGCAGCTAGAATTCAACGCCAGCTATCCCTTGACCCAGTCATGACAAATACAATTTCCTTCATAACAGGATCACCAGAGTGCCACCTCTGCTGGCTAGGACTCACAGCCAAGTTTGAAAACGGCAGCTGCCTGCATGAGTCTGGCATCTACGCTATGAGGTGAGGAGTATATATTGCCTCTCGGATTCCAGCCCAGTCTCCAGGGTCGGATTGCCAGCTGAAATTCCTGGCTCCATCATTTCCTGGCTGTGTAACCTTGAACGTGTCATTTCTTTTCTCTTGGCTTTAGCTTTCTCTTATGTAAAATAGGAGTTTTTAAATGATGGGATGACACTGTAGTATTTTTTAAAGACCTGGACACTTAGAAGGTATTCAGCATGATAAATGACTACTGATGTTCTGCCTCTCTATGTGCACTTGACAGAAAGCTCGGGGCAGTAGGCCAAGGCTCTGTGGTAGAGAAAGGTGCCTGAGCCTAACACCCACAAGCTTGGTACCTGTGTCCTCTCAGAATCCCTGAGTCACCTGAGGTGGGCTGAGCAGGAGGCCAAAGCTGATCTTGGACCAAAAAAAGAATTCAGATGTCTAGATGTTCTTAGAATGGGCACCACACCAGGAGAAACAGAGTAGGAGAAACAACTCTGGGGCCTAGGTGGGAACAGTTCTAAAGACAGACAGCTCAGGAAATTCTTTGGGCACTAAAGAGGTGGGCATGGGGTAAGCAGAGCCAAAATGTCATGACAGCAAAGCCAAGATTAAAGACAGCGGCTGGTTGTAGAACAAAATGCAATCCACTACGTCTCTGAGGTCTCAAACAACTCTGATTTCGTGGAGTTTAAGCCCCAAGGCTGCAGAGTAAAAAGCACACAGCAAAAATACAGAAAATGCCTGGGATGGGGGAGGGGCAGCTTGGGAAATGTCTCAGTGATTAAGAGCCCTTACTGCTCTTCCAGAAGTCCAGAGTTCAGTTCCCAGCACTGAGAGCTGCCTGTGTCTCCAGCTCCAAAGGACCCAACACCCTCTCCTGCATCCCAAGGGCACCTGCATAGCTTTATGTAAAGGGGGGACAGTAAGACAGAAAACGGCCTCTTCTTCCCATCACAGGGAATGGACTCCACCCCAACTGTCCCGTGTCACAGGGAAAAGCAGAAAGGTGATGATGTTGATGGTGATAATGAGAAGGGGCAGGAAGTGATGTCGCCAGGCTTTTCATCATGGTGACTGCTGCACCCAGAACTAAAGATGGTCTGTCCTCCCAGCTAAGCAGGCTCACACCCTACTGGGGCAAATCCAAGTCAGGTGCAGTCTCATTGTAATAGAGGAAAGAGACCCAGCCGGGGCTATAGTCATCCCAGCTAAGCAGGCTCACACGTTACTGGTGTCTCAGTCAGGGTTTCTATTCTTGCACAAACATCATGACCAAGAAGCAAGTTCGGGAGGAAAGGGTTTATTCAGCTTACTTCCACATGGCTGTTGATCACCAGAAGAAGTCAGGACTGGAACTCAAGCAGGTCAGGAAGCAGGAGCTGATGCAGAGACCATGGAGGGATATTTCTTACTGGCTTGCTTCCCCTGGCTTGCTCAGCCTGCTCTCTTATAGAACCCAAGACTTCCAGCCCAGGGATGGCACCACCCACAAGGGGCCCTTCCCACTTGATCACTAATTGAGAAAATGCCCCACAGCTGGATCTCATGGAGGCACTTCCCCAACTGAAGCTCCCTTCTCTGTGATAACTCCAGCCTGTGTCAAGTTGGCACACAAAACCAGCCAGTACACTGGGGCAAATCCAAGTCAGGTGCAGTGTCATTGTAATAGAGGACAGAGACCCAGCCAGAGCTATAGTCGCCGCCCAATGACAGTTTACATCGTAAGCCATGTACTACGCTGTCACACATTGAGACTGGCCCAGCGCTTCAGTCCAGGTTGTTAAATGAGTTCTCCCTCTCCTCCTGCCTACAGTCTCGGGCTGTGTACACCGAGCTGTCAAAGGACACTGAATGGCAGCCATGTGGCAGCTCCTGTGCCAGAGATTTCCTAGGGTCCCACAGTTTCTGTAATTCACCTTTTTCCAGGCCTGCTGGTGGTCTCTGCTCACTCCAAAGAACCACACTGCCACCTGCTGGCAAAACACGCAGGTAGCCTGGGATGCTAGGACGTACTGGAAATTCCCAGTACCCATCTCTCTTTGGGGACCCCGGAAGGTTTACCCATCCTCTGAGGAAAACAAGGCCCCGTTCACTTTGGCTTTCCTGCACCTCTGGGCTGCACCTGTGGGTTGCACCTGTGGGCTGCACCTGTGGGCTGCACCTGTGGGCTGCACCTGTGGGCTGCACCTGTGGGCTG
>JADRCD010206020.1:1459-17255 GCA_019843815.1 Montemys delectorum | reverse complement strand
CAGTAGCCCATTCACAATGCCTTATAGCCTGTTTCTAGACTCTCTTCACTCTGTCATTAACCGGGGCGATGAACAGTCTAAGATCACTCTGTCACTAACGGGGCGATGAACAGTCTAAGGAGAAGGCATCAGCTTTCTGTTTTCTACTTTCACTCACTCTTTCACTTTATTAAAATGACTGTACAGTAATTTGTATATAAAGTGTATGATTAAAACTTACTAGCCTCTGAGAAGGCTAGTAAATAAATAAATGTTTACATGTTACATGTTTATTTACATGTAAATAAAGAAAATATCTAATAAAAAAAAAAAAAAAACTTACTAGCCAGTGCCGGGCGGTGGTAGCACACGTCTTTAATCCCAGGGCTTAGGAGGCAGAGGCAGGTGGATTTCTGAGTTCGAGGCCAGCCTGGTCTACAGA
This sequence comes from Montemys delectorum, assembly GCA_019843815.1. Classification (NCBI taxonomy): domain Eukaryota; kingdom Metazoa; phylum Chordata; class Mammalia; order Rodentia; family Muridae; genus Montemys; species Montemys delectorum. The sequence continues at coordinate 16,834 of JADRCD010206020.1, read as the reverse complement.
GTGAGTTTTAGGACAGCCAGGGCTACACAGAGAAACCCTGTCTTGAAAAAAAACCAAAACCAAAACCAAAACCAAAACCAAAACCAAACCAAACCAAACCACAACAACAGCAACAACAAAAAACCAAACAAACAAACAAAAAACAAACAACAACAAAACCCACGTTTTTTTTTCAGAAGCAAAACTCCCTAGGAGTCAACTCAGCCCTGACAGTTTAAGGAATGAGCACTGTCAAAGTGGGTCAGGTTAGGTGTGCAGACCAGAAAGAGAATGTTGTTTCACAATGCTTTTCTGCCCCTTCAGTTCATCTTTTTTTTTTTTTTCTTTGCTTTTTGATACAGAAGAGAACATTTTATTCCATAATCCTGTATTGGTAATATTTTCACAGGCAATTTGGCCATATTAGGCTATTAGGTTTAAAATGCACTTAAAGGCAGGGTGGGGCTTAATTTTGCTTATCTCTTCCAGACAGACTGTAATTAGAACTAGCCGGGGTTTTACTTAATTTCAAGGGAGCTCTTATGTAATGCCCTCACACCCTTACTAAAATTAGCACTGCACCCGTCCCATTAGTGTTTTTACTCTCTAAGATTCTGCCGTAATGGTCACAGCTAAGGTTGCCATTAAAGGGCAATTGCTATTTATTACGGCCATAAAGTAGATACTTTCCCACAGGGGGGAAAGTATAGTAGGTTTCCATTTAGAAAGCAGGAAGAGACAGTGCATTCCTTGGTCATGGGACCCTTGGGGTGAAAAGCTCTTCTCCCAGAATTCCTGTTCCTGTGCTTTCTCAGCAGGCAGTTGGGAAATCTGAAAACAGATGACAAACTCTCAAATCATTGTTCTAAACAACAGCAGCAAAGTGGATTAACCGGGTTTCCTTATAGTGTCAATATCTTGCTGTTACCCCAAGCCTCCGTCGTAGGTGAGCTAGCGGAAGAAATAGCCTGGAAGTGTGTCGATGTTAAGACTGCAGAAGTGTGGTGGAGAGACAGTTTAGAGGTCAAAAGATAATGTCCTTTGGGGGTTTTAATATTTAAGTTTTTAATTGATTTTTTAAAAAAATCAACTTTTAAAGTAGAGGGTATTGTGATGGTATTTTCAAATGAATTTACACACACCTACACACAGTATTACAAACTATGATCCACATATGAGAAAGCGCATGCTATTTGCAAGAAAATGAATGGAGCTGGGAAGAATTAGGTTAAAGAGACATACCTTGTTCATGCCTTCCTTTGAAGCCAAAATAAGTGAAGAGGACCCTTGGTCCCGTTTTATCCAAGCATGTGACTGATAGCCCTTTAAACTTCTCTTTACTGACCGGCATTCCATGTTTTGTTACATTTACAAGATTCAGTGTCCTAAGTCAACATCTACCGTGTCCTATAGATTGGGTAAGTTTAGTGTTTCCATTTTTGCTGAGTAATTATGTTGCTTTGATTAATTTTGTTTTTTAAGATGAATTTTCCTGAGCATCAGAGAATGAGCCATTAACATCGTCCTTCTCACTAAAATTATCTATCCTACTTCAATTTTCCTGGCAATCATATTATATATTCAGTTTGTTGTTTTCCTTGTAAGGTTTCTTTCAATTTCCCAGGTAGGGTCAGTACTAGATATATTTAATTCTGTTAAATTGTTAAATCTCTTCATAAACCACTATCACTGGAATGAGACTTTAGCAATGTTGTACGATTAATGTCCTCCATGAATTCTTCATGATACTAGATTGAAAGATAATGTTATGAATGTGTAATGGGAAGTTTACAGAAGGTGTCACCGTTTTATTATTTTCTAAGAAGGGAGGCCTTGTAATACATACCTTTAGTTCAGCTGTAAAATAAGAATAATGCCTAGAAGAAATTATTTTTACTGATAAATCTCAGTAAATCTCAGCCTCATGTGGGCTTCAATTTTCTCATCATTTCTGAAATTTTAATAAAAATATTAATTTAATTTTAAGACATATACATACATATATTCATAAACATGGGTATGGATACATACATGTATATGGACTCTATCCCCATGTACACCTGTGTGTCAAAAGTAGGCATCAGATCCAACTATCAATGGTTGGGAGCCACTGTGTGGTTGCTGAGAATTGGACTTAGGACCTCTGGAAGAGCAACCAGTTCTCTTAACTTTTGAATCATCTCTCCAGGCCCTCCTAATTACTTTTTTAATGAGGATTTAATTCAATAAGAAACAAAAACTTTTAAAAGTCACTCACACACAACAATTTAAATAATTTTTAAGCCTATTAAATAATTTTTAGACCTATTTAAATGGCCTGAATAAATAAAATATGTACCTACAATATGAGACCACAGAATATTACAAATGAAAAATTTTACAAATGAAAAATTATTTTAGCCAAGCCGTGGTGACACATACCTTTAATCCCAGCTCTTGGGAGGCAGAAGGAGGAGACCTCTGAGTATGAGGCCAGGCTAGTCTACAGAGTGGGTTACAGGACAGCAAGAGCTACACAAAGACATTGTATCTTGAGCAACCCACCCCCACACATACACATATACACACACACATACACACAAATGCACAAAGAAATATTTATAATGTTTATATTGGTTAGTAGCAACGCTAGGTGAAATATCTGAATGCACAAATCCAACTTATGTTACTCTTAATGCCCTCTCTTTTCATTTTTTTTAATTAAAATATAATTGCATTTCTCCCTTTTCTTTTTTTCCCTCCAATATGCATACTCTACCAATCTCTCTTAAATTCATAGCTTTAATTTTTTTAATAATAAATGCAAAATATGTTGCATATAATTTATTATGTAATATATACCTTAAACTGTATACTGTATATTGTATGCTATATTATCCATACTTGATATCATATACCATCTACCATATATATCACATATCATATATCATATAATATGTCATCATATAACATTCTATATCATAGTCTATAGTACAGATTATACATTGTATATTACATGTTATATTATATATTGTCTTAGTCAGGGTTTCTATTCCTGCACAAACATCATGACCATGAAACAAGTTGGGGAGGAAAGGGTTTATTGAGCTTACACTTCCACGCTGCTGTTGATCACCAGAGGAAGTCAGGACTGGAACTCAAGCAGGTCAGGAAGCAGGAGCTGAAGCAGAGGCCATGGAGAGAGATGTTCCTTGCTGGCTTGCTTCGCCTGCTCTCTTATAGAACCCAAGACTTCCAGCCCAGGGATGGTACCACCTACAAGGGGCCCTACCCCCTTGATCACTAATTGAGAAAATGCCCCACAGCTGGATCAAGTGGAAGCACTTCCCCAACTGAAACTCCCTTCTCTGTGATAACTGTAGCGTGTGTCAAGTTGATACACAAAATCAGCCAGTACAATTGACTCCTTGTCAACTTGACACACAAACACATCACTATTAAGCCTCAACCCTTATTTTCTTATTCATCCCCAGTATCTAAAGCCCCACAGTCTTTACATATTAAAGGTTCAATCAATTTAAAATGTCCAATATCTTTTAAAATTCAAAGTCTCTTAACTGTGGGCTCCACTAAAATACTTTATTCCTTCAAGAGGGAAAAATATCAGGGCACAGTCAAATCAAAAGCAAAACCAATGTCTGGGATCCAACTCACGATCTTCTGGGCTCTACCTAGGACTTGAGTTACCTTTCCAGCTCTGCTCTTTGTAGCACACATTTTGTTTTCTGGTCTCCAGATGCTTGTACTTCACTGCTGCTGCTGTCCTTGGTGGTCATTGCATGGTACTGGCATTCCCAAAACACTGCTGTAACTAGGCTTTACCAATAGCCTCTCATAGACCGTCTTCATGGTGCCAAGCCTCAACTCCTTTGCATGACACCTTCAGTCCTGTTGATCACCAGAGGAAGTCAGGACTGGAACTCAAGCAGGTCAGGAAGCAGGAGCTGATGCAGAGGCCATGGAGATAGATGTTCCTTGCTGGCTTGCTTCCCCCGGCTTGCTCAGCCTGCTCTCTTATAGAACCTAAGACTTCCAGCCCAGGGATGGCACCACCCACAAGGGGCTCTACCCCCTTGATCACTAATTGAGAAAATACTGCCCAGCTGGATCTCATGGAAGCACTTCCCCAACTGAAACTCCCTTCTCTGTGATAACTCTAGCATGTGTCAAGTTGATACACAAAACCAGCCAGTACATACATTAAACATTAAGTATTAAATATTAACATTTAAGTATTATATAAATACCACCTGTTCTGTTCCTTCAATGTTATCTGGATGGATATAATACAATTTGGTATTAGATATCTAGTTAGAGGCCCTACCCCTGGCAAAGACAATTTAAACCACTTGCTGTATCCTTTAGTTGCCTATATTTCTTTTTCTATGGATAGAGCATTAAGAGATATTCTTCCATGTTATCATGTCTATTGGTCTTGTGTTTATTCAGGTCTTATTTAGGTAGCCATATTGTTGAGGTATCATGGGTGAATTGTCCCTTTTCTCTAGAAGACATGCCACAGCAGCTTCCCTGGACCTAACAGATCCTAGCAACTTCCTGGCCTCACTTCCACAATGTTCCTTGAACCTTAGATAGAGGAATTGTGCTATGAATCAATGAACTGCATTTGAACACCCCATGATCGAGTGATCTTTGCTTTTTGACCGTTTGTGGTTTTCTATAATGATCTCTGTGTGTTGCTATGCAAAGCTTTTCAATGAGGGCTGAGAGCCACATTTATCTGTAGGTAAAAAGATAAGTTCTTAAGAAGCAGTTAGGAACTATGCTACCTATTTTATTTTTAGTAAAATAGCACCATAAGTTCTCTTCTAACAATTATGACCTCACTAGCCCTAAGTTCTCTAAAGTTTCAGTGCCAGGCATGATTTCATTTCTTTTCGGTAGGCCTTAAATCCATTATTTTCTGATGCCTGCCTCTTTTGATGCAAATCCAGCCTACTATATGTTATTAAATATTAACAATCCAAGACTTCAGAGTTTTGATGTTGTTTTGTGAAATAAAATGAACCTTTGTAGAAGAAGAGTGACATAATATGACCTATTTAATGAAAATTGCAAGTGTCTAGAGGGTCACATACTATTGGATGTGAATGTTGGGAACATTAAAATGACCTAAAGAAAGTATAATAATGACAGTGGTTTGGATGAAGTGGCTAAACTTGAAGATATGAGTATTTTTAGTATAGACACCATGGATTCTCCTTTGATCACAATCTGATATATGTATCAGCTACAGTCAAAGGTGATTCTCAATAGTCTTTCTGAGCAAATGCATTGGTTGAAAATTGGTGTACTGAGTAGATAGACTTCAAGATGCAGAGAAAAAAACAGGAAACGTAGAGAGATCAGTTTGGGACATGTTAACTTTAAAAAAAAACGTCTGTTAGACATTCAATTTGAAAAGAAAAAAAGCAAAAGTACATGAATCTACAAGTTCTAGAAATCAGGAAAAATTGGTTTGGCTGCAAATTTTTCTCTTAATTAGCATATAGATGGTATGCAAAGCCACGGACCAGATGTGATCACCAAGAGAAATAAGTGGCCTTGGCACTCCAAAATTTCACAGAATAGAGAACTAAGAGGAAACATCTGGAAAGTTTGTAATGTTGTAGTTAGACCCAGAGACAAAGCAGAAAATTGTGGTATACAGAAAGTTAAGCAACCAAAAAAAGACTTTAAAGATGAGGGAAAAAAAACCCTGAGAACTATTGAACTTCCAATGGGATGGCCACTGATAATCTTGATAAGAGCTCTTATTGCAGTGTGGTCGTGGTCATTTTTAAAGCCTGATTTGAATTAGTTTGATGGAGTTGAGAAGGATAAAAAAGAATTATTGACAGCTCATTTGAAGCAAATAACCTCCTTGCTCTTGATGTCTGCCAGGCTGAACTGGAATAATTGGATCCCCTGCCTATACCTTTAATGGGAAAGCATGGATATTGCTCATTAAGATTTTCTTAAAATTCTGTCTAAAAAGCAAACAAATAAAAACACAACAAACATCTTGCTCAGTGACAGACTGAAACACCAGTGGGAAAGGTGTGCAGAGAAAGGCACTGATAAATAAAGGTGTGCAGAGAAAGACGTTGATAAATAGGAAGGACAATTGTTCTGTGAATGTATTAAAATGTACATGAACTCAAGTGGTGCTGTATTTAACTAAAAGGCCATTGTCTATACATAAAGTTAGTAGTTTGTTCCTCATTTACAATATTAATCCAAAAAATGATTTTTGGTGATCAAAGATATAAAAGGCATTTTAAAAGAATGCCTAGTTGTGATTTACTTTAGTAAACCAAACATATCCCTCATGTCGAAATTTCTTCTCCTGAAAATATCTTAGCATGCACAGGAACGTCATACCCTAATGGTAGAGTATATGGGAGTATCTTTCCTCAACATTCATATACACACTAGTACTACTAATGATATAGATTGTGGATATTCTGCCATGTTACTCTATTCTTCTTAGGACCTTCTGATCCTTTATTTCAGCATTTTTGTATCCCTTATGTACCAGATATCTTTATTCATATTTCCTTTCTGCTATATTCATACACAACCTGAATATCATTCTGTCCTCCCTAATGTAATATACCTGTATCATTCTGTACTCCATCTCCTCATATGCATCTATCTTACTTTGATCCACAGTATGGAGTACCACAGGGTTACAAGGCTCTGTGGAGTGCTGTTATATAGCACTGGGGGCTATACAGTAATGATGACAATTCCATACAAAGTACTTTCTTTCTAAAATGCACTCCTTATAGCTCAACCACACTCCTTTAGAAGGCCTTACACCTAGAAGAACATGAGCAGAACAAATGAAGTGAATAACTATAAAATAAAGGAGCATAAGAATTTATAGTTATGGAGGTAGGATACTTCAGGAAAGATGTATGGGAGTGTAGAGAGGGAATATGTTCAAAATATATTGTACAACATTCTCAAAAAATAGTTCAAATCTTTTTACAAATATTTTCTCTCAAGATAATTTTCAATAAACTTAAACTTAAAATAATATTTTAGTAAGTATGTAGTGAGCCTTATGATGAGGAAGGTGAAGCTTTATCATTTTTAGTTTTGCCCTCCACAATTTCTATTTTCTATCTTACATTTTTTTTTGTATTTTAAACACATTTCTATTCCATTTCCTGTGTGAATCAGTGAAGTCAGTGTGTAATATTTCATAACCCTTCATCCTATCACTGAGAAAAAATTTCTAACTTTGAAACATACATAAGGCTTTTATGTGTGAGCGTTTGAAAGCTACTTGTATTAGCTTCTGAATTACACACTATTTTTATGTCCCTATTAGATTATTTTATTTGCTCAATTACTAAGGACGTTTTATCAGAGTGTCCATATGTAGAAAGCAAAGTTCAACGACACGTTTTGCTCATCATCACATCCTGAATGGTACTGGGCAGACACATCTGTTGGTAGAAGACGATGTCTTAGTAAGGGAAAACCTTTCATTCATCAACGCACTGTCTCTTCTCAACTTACTTAAACTAACTTGTGTTTATTTTCATTCCATATTTTTCTGCTTTCCAAATGTTTCCTTTACTACTTTACTTAGGGAGTTTTTTTCTAAAACCAGTTTCTCAGACTCACATCTTAATGTTGAATTCTAATATCTCTTTGAGTTGAAAAGTCTGTACATTGGATTACTGAACTGCGATGGTCACCATATATCCAGTTATGATCCTTCCAGCTTAGTTACAGCAGGTGTAGCCAACAGCCTTAAACAAGTGGAGCTGATCACCATAAAAGCTTGTTTAAACCATTCCCTGGCAAAGTACCCAGACTCTGATTAGTGAGAAGCAAGATGTTTGTCTTAAATGTTCTGATCATCTTTATCTTACAGTGTTTGCTGATATGATCAAAATTTCAAGATATTGCCATCTAAGTTTCTTTTGGGTTCCATGTTAACTTTTCACCATCGATTTAGATAATTCACCTTATAAGCAAAAAGTGTCGTCATGATCTTTGTCTTCAGATTCCCTGTCAGGTGTGACAGGTGATTTTCCTCACCACAAATTAGGCAAATGCTTTTTCGTGATAAGATTGACATGTAGAAAAGCAATATGCCTTTCAGCTAAAATAGTCAATATTTTAAGGAAAGATATCTATATGTGTTCTAATAAAATTGAGTTGGAACAAATTCTGCATCAATAATTCAGAGAAAGCAAGACAGAATAACGAAAATATAAAACATAACTATACTAATTTGATGAATATCATAAACCGGTCAGGTATTTTTTTACATAAGATGTTCAGAATAAAGATATAGTTGAAGCAATACAACAAACACATTAGAAAGTAAGAAGCTATTGGCACTTTTTAGATAAGAGTTGAAAGAAAATAATCCATTCTATTTATCTGAAAGCTATCCAGTCATTTTCATCTTGCTTTATATTAAATGCCATTTTGAAGAACTACTCAAATTCCCTTAAAAGAGGATTTGATCAGAAAGGAAAGTATTAAATAATGAATTTCCATGCTTTGAATTTTATGCATGCCTTCACATAAAATAACTTTCAGATGCATAAATCTCTTTTATCCTATGCAGATGCCACAAAATTTAGACATAGGTGTTGAGAAATGACACCTTGGAATATGGGGAATAAATCTCCAATGTAGATATAAGAAGACATTCTGTCTCTCAGCTTGACCCTTATGTGATGATACTACTGTCTTTACCTAATATAATTGTAGCACTTGGAATAATATCAGTCTCTTAAAATTTGGCCTCAGAGTAAATTATTACTTATTCTTAAGAGGTATGTTTGTTTAAGGACTGTGATGGATATATGGATGTAGGAATAAAAAGTATCCACTTCCTGTTTATGTTTTATCACCTAATTAATATATTGTCAACATAGAACAATATCTTATAAACATATTTGTACGGACAACAGACAAACCTTTTAGCAGGATATCAAACATGTAAATATGTTCATGCAGAAAAATAATAGATTCCATTTCAACTACACAAAAACAAAACTCAGCTCATGATTCTTACTCTTACTGTCTCCCTGTGCATCAATTCTTATCATTGTCCTTCAAAGGTATTCGATTTAAAATTTTAATTAGTGCGTATTTTTTCCTGAATAATATTAATCTCTTTGCCCCCACCTTGGATTTCCATTAGATAGAACTTTAAGCAGATATATGTAATTAATTCATATTTTTTTCAGTTGGTACTTACCTGCTGGGGTACTTACCTGCTGGGGTACTTACCTGCTGGGGTACTTACCTGCTGGGGTACTTACCTGCTGGGGTACTTACCTGCTGGGGTACTTACTATGGCTTCATTTTATTTTTTCCATGTTTTTCTTAATCACAATATAGTTATATCACTTCCCCTCTCTCCTCACTCTTCCCTCTCCCAAGTTTCTCATATCTCTTTCCCTCCGAAATTGATGTGGTCTCCTCTTTTATAATCATTGCTGTTAATATACATGTAGTCGAGTAAAACTAGTACATCATTCTGAGTCTCTTCATTGTTCACTACCAGTGTTCCCTACCAGGTCCCTATTATGGCTTACTACTGGGTATTGGATATAATCAGGGACACATTTCCAGGAAGACTTATTCTTCCTCTCTCCATTGTTTTTACTTGTTTGCAGCTCTGCATTTCAAGGTGGGGTCCTGTGAGACTCTCTCCACCTATCCTGGGATGTCACCTCTTGTTGGTATTGTTCAGGTTAGGAAGCCACATTATAGCGTTTTCGCTGATATAGCTTCCATGTCATAAGTAGCTATGAGGTAAACATCTCATAGCAGACTCTAGAGAACTCTGGTTCTTAGAATCTCCCTTTCCCGTCTTCCCGGGTGTTCTGTGACCACAGGTGCAGGAGTTGCGCTAGGGAAGTATCAGCCCGGGCTGAGCTACTCTGAACGGTTCTCTCCATGTTGACTTGAAGATTTCTATAATGATTACGTTCTGCTGCAAAGGAGATGTTTCTATTATTTATTTATTTAATATTTTTATTAGATGTTTTCTTTATTTACATTTCAGATGTTATCCCTTTTCCTGGTTTCTCCTCTCTATCCCATCCCCCCCCCTCCTTTTAAATGAGGGTTTTCTGCCACCCACCCACTCCCACTTCCCCATCCTGGCATTCCTATATACTGGGGCATAGAGCCTTCATAGGACCAAGGGCCTCTCTTCCCATTCATGTCCAACAAGGCCAACCTCTGTTACATATACAGCTGGAGCCATGAGTCCCTTCACGTGTATTCTTTGGTTGGTGGTTTAGTCCCTGGGAGTTCTGGGGAGCCTGGTTGTTTGATATTGTTGTTCTTCCTAAGGGGCTGCAAACCCTTCATCTCCTTCAGTCCCTTCTCTAACTCCTCCACTGGGGACCCCGTGCTCACTTCAACCATTGGACAAAGGAGATGTTTCTTTGATGACAGGAGATGTCTACATTTGTCTGTACTCTAGAAGACTGTGGCAGGAAGAAGGTCTGAGATCAGGAATACTCCCCAAAGGAAGCTATGGCTTCATTTTTACCTCATAACTTACTTTATTTGATGTTGGCACACCTGGTTTATCAGCTTTACACTGTGAATCCTAATTTTTACCTTTTAGTATCCACATCCCACGCGTTAAGATGCCAAGAGGCATAGAAACAGGCAGGCTTCTAGAGAAAAGGCTGTGAAATTCAGTGCTAAACAAATCAAGATATATTTCCAAAGAACTACATATAGCCACAGGAAACTATTTGAGTTATAATACTTAACCTAAGGAGTGTATTTTTTGAAAGTTTAGTTATTTAAACTTTTGAAAGAGCAAAAAAAAAAAAAAAAGAATTATGTGGTTTTTATTCATTGTTCAAAGAATGGGAGATAAAGGAATTTCACTAGAAATAGTAGATGAAAAAGTCTAAATATAAAGAATGACTAGGAGGTCAGGCAGGAACAGGATTTACCTACCCTGTTCTCATCTTTATGGAAGCTTTTCTGGTGCCTTACGGCAGTTAGAAAGCTCATCGCATTAACATTTAACCAAGAGCATTTCCTCACGAAGTTTTAGCAATCAGGCCAATGATCCAGAAGAAAAGAGAATCCTGTTTCCAGGTGAGAAAAGAGGAACATTTGGTCTAAGCCATTCCAGCAAATGTCCAACTCTAATGAAAAGCATCATGCAAAACTGAACACATCTGAGATCTGTATGCAGCTTCGGGGGCCTGCTGGGGAGCAGCTAACCTTGCATTGCAGCCAAGAACTCTGAGAGAGCTTTTTCCTTTTAAATAACATTCCCAGGTTGGAGAATAGGTTTTATTGTATTATTCACTGCCCGAAAAAAAGCCATTAAGTTACACTGTTACCTGTGCATAAGGAACCAGAAACAGAAGGTGGACAAGATAAGACTTAAGTGGGGTGTCAAAACCCTTGAAAGGGGACAGTAACATGGATTAGAAAGGCAAAGAGATCTGGAGGGAGTTTGTGTTTGCAGTGTCTGAGAAATGGCAGGAGAAAGGACACTTGGAGCTGACTAAACTGGAGCAGTAGAGCTTAATGTAGTAGGTAAAATGAAATCATTTCCAAAACACTTAGCATTGATGTTCTTTAATGTAATAACCTTATTCTAATCTATTATTAATTTACTATTTTAACTATTAAACTGCTTTTATGGCAGAAATTGTAGAGTGTAAAGAAAAATTTAAAAATATTAAGATCCTAGAAATTTAGCATCTATATTTAATTTTTAGAAAATATTAACTTGTTTAGTATTTCTATAGGAAAAATATTAAACATTTAGTTGGATGTTCCCAGTAAGTCTAAGGAGCAACCATTAATTCTTTGACATGATATATGTGTTGTATCATAAGATCTCATATAACCAATGTTAATATTTTAAGTATACATTAAATTTTGGTTAATTGAGTAATTGCACCTTAATGTCAACCTTCTTTCTCACATTAATATTCATATAATCCTCAGAATATACTCCTTCTATAAATAATTAGAGGATAACTGTTTCATATGTTTTCTACACATTTAAGGTAGTCCACATAGGTTTTGACTTTTATGTTTTAGGTTTTTTTATACATTAACAATAAGATAATTGATGTCATTGGAGAATTTTCATGCATACTTTATATTTATTAACCCCTGCCCTTTATTCCCCCTTTCCAGATTTCTTTTAATTTAAATTTTATTAAAATTATTATATAATGAGTTAGATATATTATGGCATTTTTAGGACAGTATATTTTAGTTCCTTTAATCCAACAAACTTCTTTCACCTGGATTATTCCTTATAACCCATCTCCCAGTCTTCTTTTCTTGCATGCCTCATGCATCCTTTTGCCTGCTCCATTTTTTGAATAATGTATTTTAATCATCAATTGATCTCATTTCTATATTTGTAGGTTTTCCCACACTTATAGACTTATATCTGTGTATGTATGTGTGTATGTATAGTACAAGTGAAGATGCATATATGAAGAAAAATGATTGATCTCTTTGATTGATTAATACTGTATGTTACTGATACATCCATTTCCTAAAAATTGTTTATCTTTTCAATGGTATAATATTGTGGTATATATGTACCACATGGTAAAAATGTAGTATATATGTACCACATTTTCATTATGTATTCATCTGTTCATAGACATCTAGGACGATCCATTATTTTGCTTGAATAAATAGTGTAGAATGTATCTATGAACATTCTGTGCAATTATCTCTGCGGTAGGACACAGAGTCCTTTTGGCAAATGCTTAAGTATGGTATACCTGGCTCATATGATAATTTAAAATTTTTAGGCACCTCTATATTGATTTTGAAAATAATTGTACTTTTTGCAGCCACTGCAATAGTGAATAAGAGTCTCCTGCACCAGACTCTCTACAAATCCTTGTCAGATTTCTTAATGATAGCACTCTGATTGGGCTGAGTGCCACCTCAGAGGGATTTTAGTTTTCATTTCTTGATAAGTACAGACACTGCAGATGTTTAAGTGTTTCTGCTACCTTTCTTCTCAGTTACCGTTCTTCTCCCTAATAGTCCCAAGTTCTGTTTTCAGTCATATTATTTTATTGCTCTCTCTTATCTTTTTCATTCTGCCCATGAAGGTCTCTTCTTTTCCCTTTCATGGTCAATTTTGTAGTGAAAGAACACAAATGCATCCTTACATGCATATGCACACACATTAAAATTCATAATGTGTTCATTGGCTTGAGTTCTACATCTTCTTGGTGCTCACTTAGTGCAAAGTTTCAGTGGATTCTCTTTCCTGGGAATGTCATAACGGTCACCTCATTTTCTTTTTCTTATTCCCCCCCCCCAAGAATACATAAGGACTTCACAAAAATTGTTTAGTTACTAAACTTTAGAGGTTTTTTTTAAATTAATACTAGACATGCAAAACCTTCCCCAGAGTTGTTGTCAAAGGCTGTCTGTGAGACTCTGTAGTCCATTTCTGTTTCTCTTGATTTCCTCCAATAGGTTGAAGGAAAGCACCTTCTGCTGAAGATAGCATGTACTTCTCAGCAGAGCTCAGAAACTCTGTAGACAGAATTATCCAGCATGCATTTCAGCAACAGAGCTCAGAACTTCCCTAGATAGAATTGACCAGCCAGTGCCTTTCTTGAGGACTAGCTTTCCTGGCACCAAGGGGAACCATTCAAACTTCCGATGATGGGAAGCATCCAATAATCCTAACTAGGCATGGCTCCTATGAACCACATCAACTGCCAGCATGGTACAATAATTCTAAGCATACACTAATGATGCACATACATTGGGCTTTAACAAATAATGCTCTTAATCGGACTTAAGATCTGCTCAAGAATGAAATCATGCCTTCTACTGAAACCCACCTAACTTCTCAGTCCTTGTGAAGTCTCTTACAATACATTTTGATCATATGTACCTCCTCCTCCAGCACCTTCCTGACTCACCTTTTGTTTCTAGCACATGCAACTTTGTGCCCATTATTTTCATTTTCACCCACTGAATCAAGTTCGTGCTGTCCATATATTCTTAGGAATATGTGTCTGGCTGTTCACTATAGCATGATGGACTTATCAAGGACTACACTTCCAGGCAGAAAAAAAGATGATTCTTCCAATCACATCAGAGAAGAATTATCCATAGCTTTTAGGACAGGGTTAGAATTGGTGCTCAACTCTCATTTTCACTCTCGATTTGCTCTGGTCAAGGTTTGAAATGATTTGCTCCTGATGTCCCACTGCCAAAGTTCTTGAGGTTTAAAAGATCTATTAATCTGTGGCTATAATAATATGTCACTAGGAGTTAGTTTAATACTATGCTCATTTAAGTGAATAACAGCAGTAGTAGATTTTTCATTGGCCCACAATGTCTCATTTTAGTTCTCAGCTCCAATAATGGTCGGTTTCTGGATTTCATGTTTGTGGAGAACTTAAACTCCTTCAGAAAGTGATCATTTGGTTCTGTCATGTTTATAGAACTATTACACGAGTGGCTGTTTTCCAGACTGATCCTTGAAACTTCTAGATTTCGCAGATGAGAAAATATGGTGATCTCATTTCTATGTCAGTAGTTGCATTCATAGCACTTCCCAGTACTATGAAGGCTAGTGCAAGAAAGTAGACAGGATGTTCTGTCTCCCCCTGTCTCTACTTATCTAGGAAACATAAATAGGTAGAGACAGGGGAAGACAGAACATCAAGGAAACATAAATGACTTGATGAGGTTTACAAGCCCTATCTATAGAATGGTGCTGTTTCTATCATTACTGTGGCTGGTTCACTATCAGGTAGGGTATGGACTCGGGAATCAAAATTTTGAGATTCAAGCCTCAGCTTTACTATTTCCCTCCTGTGCCATATCACGAAAGCAATTCTGGGATGGTCTAGACAATAAGCCGGTTGACAATAGTTTCTTAAATAGTAACAAATGATATTTCCTCTTCCATTAACACTGGTTCAAACTACTCACAGAAACCACCAGGAGAAGTGGTAGCCTCTGTCACATCCAACACTGACTGAATGGCACACTGAGTCCTAAAACTATAAAGATAAAAAGGTCAGAGATATAAAGTTTTTAATCCACACCATGTCAAAGAATACTATTAACTGACATAATATATAATCTATTTCAGTTCAGTGTTGTCATCATAAAGTAATATGGCAGAAAAGCACAATTTGATTCTTAGTTTATTTTAGGGCAGTTAGCTTTGAAAAGTGATTAGGCAATATATTACTTTCTGAAGTCTATTTGGTTCATTAATAGCAAAATAAAATTTAAGGTTTATTCTTATCTATATTAGACAAATGAGATTCAATTATTTAAATTTTTGTTTTATAATAATGCAAGCATATTGTCAATTGAGTCATAAGCTAAAAATTTTATATTGAAGAAGTTTCT
>JADRCD010206019.1:636-14898 GCA_019843815.1 Montemys delectorum | reverse complement strand
ACCTGGTGCTTAAAGAACTCTGCAACCAACAGCTACAATAATATATATTTCTCATGCACTAAGCCATTAAGAAAACCTTGAAAGTCTGGATGGGGTGGTACATGTCTGTAATCCCAGGACACAGAAGGCTAAAAAAGGAACACTGTGGGCTCAATGTATAGCAAGATCCTGTCTTAAAACAAAAACTCTCTTACTAAGTTTAAAAAGTGATAGCATAAAAACTATAATCTTTGCCCATAAAACAACAAAGCCAGCAATTAGGAGAAAAAAACATAAAATAGAAGTTCCTAAATGTCTGAATACTAAAAATTATAATAAGCTACAGGTTATTATTTTAAAAAGAGTTTACTCCAAACTATGAAAGCTGTGATGCAGTGCTGGACAGACAATAAAAGAAGTAATGACAAACTCATCACATTTTCAATTTATTTTCAACATTAGGACAAAGTAGAGTTAAATCACATTATTGTATATATGATACAAAGAGTTTAGTGTAACTTTTCAATAAAGTGGCTTCTGGAATAAATAATTTTTTTTTTTTAAGTAGCCTTGGCTGTCCTGGAGCTCACTCTGTAGATCAGGCTGGCCTCAAACTCAGAAATCCGCCTGCCTCTGCCTCCTAAGTGCTGGGTAAACTTTAAATTTTTAAGTATGATTTTTAGAAACAATCTATTGAAAGACCCCCAGAGCTGGGGAGACCCTCACTCAAGTCTCGGGACGAAGCAACCACCCAATAACTCACGAGAGACCATTCTTGCTGCAAGCACATGAGGTTTATTCACCAGTACCGGGGTCGATCTCGTAACCTTACAGGCCAGAGGAGTTCGACTCCGAGCATAAGGAGTAAGGGGTATTTAAAGGGAAAAACCACAAAATAGGGGGGTGAGGGGGTTACCATGGAAACATAACAGGAAGACAGTGGAAAATTCTAAAGAGACCCTGCCCCTAATTGAGTCAGGGTCACAAGGAGAACACTCTGCACTTTCATTGTCACAAGAATGTGGGTTGGACAATGGTTATTCTCTTCATGGCTGACCACTCTTAGAACCACCCAGATGACTTATATCTTATGTGTACCCTAGCTGGGGGGGCTTGTGACCAACGGCTGGAACTGGCCAGTCTGCATTCTTGGCTAGTTACAGAGGTTTTCCTTGACTTCCTTGACTTCTTAAGTAAAGGTTATACATTATATATTCTTACTACTACATTTCTAATAAATGCTCTTATTTTTAAAACTCTAAAATTCTCCAGCCTTTCACTAT
The DNA here is from genome assembly GCA_019843815.1 of Montemys delectorum. Lineage (NCBI taxonomy): Eukaryota > Metazoa > Chordata > Mammalia > Rodentia > Muridae > Montemys > Montemys delectorum. Next base: position 13,636 of record JADRCD010206019.1, on the reverse strand, counting down.
TATACCACAACTTTCATGATATAACACCAATAAATGATACTTTAGGAATTCTTTTTTGATATAAAAGATTTGCAAAGCTACATCTTGACCAAGATCCTCAGCTATATATAACTTAATCACAAACTTGATCCAATCTACTAACCTTTATTATACACTGAAGAATTCTCCTTCCGACTCAGCTTAAGATAAATCTTACTTTTTGTTTCACTGTAAAATTCAGAATTTACAGTTGCAAGCTTCTTTAGTTTACCATACTGTTTTCTCTGAATATCAAATCCTTTCCTGAAAAAATAATAAGAAAAAAAAAGAACAAAAGTTAAAAGTGAATTTGAGGGGCTAAGAGACTGTTCAGGTTAAGAACACTTCCTGCTCTTTCAGAGGACCTGAGTTTAGTTCCCACACTCATCCCTGGCAGCTCACAAACACTGGTAGCTCCAGCTCCAAATGGATTCAATAACCTCTTCTAACCTCTACAAGTACAAATACGAACATACAAACACATTGACATATACCATATGGATAAATAATTTATTAAAATCTTTTAAAACATTAATTTGAACATTAAAGAATTATTTTAATACTTAACACACCATGTAAAGAATTGTAGTTGTGCATGTTTATTTACTTTCATAAATGTTGTAAACTATGGTAAACATTTTCTATCAAAGGAAGAGAATAATTCACAGATCTGTCACCAGCTTTAACAATAATCAAAACAGGAAAAACTATTTAGAAAGCTAGACTATGTAAATTTCTTTGGCTGTAAGCAGAGGAATTTTAACCCAGCAACACGACTGCTCTGATCACATCCAAAGGCCTTCTGGGTCTGTGTGATCAGACTGGAATGTAGACATACCCTTAGTACATACCTTTAAGCCCTCTGGCTCAAATCCTTTGATACACTCCTTTAGTCCCAAACAAGGCCATTTCATTGAGGGGCAGACAAAGTGAGGAATCAGAGAAAGATTTGACAGAATAAGTCAGAAATAGGATATGCTTAGGAGGGGAGAGGGAACAGGGTTTTTCCCCCCACCCCCTGGAGGGGAAACCCGGAAAGGAGATATCATTTGAAATGTAAATAAAGAAAATATCTAATAAAAAAATGATGAAAAGCCAGGCAGTGGTGGAACACACCTTTAATCCCAGCACGTGGGAAGTAGAGGCAGGTGGATTTCTGAGTTTGAGGCCAGCCTGGTCTACAGAGTGAGTTCCAGGACAGCCAAGGCTATACAGAGAAACCCTGTCTCAAAAAAAAAGAAAAAAGAAAATGAAAAAAAAAAAAAAAAAAAGAAAGAAATAGGATATGCTCAACTCTCAGGAGAAAACCAATTTAAGAGGAGGGCAGAGAGAGAGAGAGCCAGTTGTCAGTGAGTTTGGAGGTGAGTCAGCTGGCAGTCAGTGCAGGGAGTGAGCGCAGTGCAGTGGAGTTGAGTTCACTCCTGAGTTCATGTAGTTCAGTGCAGGTCAGCAGAGGCAGGTGAGGCCAGAGAATAAGGAGGACCCAGAAGATTAGAACAATTTGCTAGAGTTACTTTGAGGCCAAGCAAAGCAAATCAGTGAGAAGCTGAAAGAAGCCAAACTGAATCAGTCAGCTTGGAAAGGAGTTTGAGCCAGAACAGCTGAGCTGGACCAGCCAGTCTGAGAAAGGTTGAGCACGTTAAGCAGTAAGTCTCCAAGATGAAAATTATATCAGGCAAATAAAGTTACATTTACAGCTGTAAAATTAGAATAATTTCTTACACATTATTGTGATGAGGAAATCATATACACAAAGTCTTTAGGAAAGACCCCGGCATCTATACGCTTTCAATAAGTTATTAAATGCCCATGCAAACTATCACTATCTTTACTTCTTTAAGGAGCCCATTTTTATAAAGTACTGCCTCTAAAACCTAACACTCTATTATCCTATCGACTGGGAATGACCTGTCCCTATACTGCTAAAGAGTTGTTACTATTACTGCACTTGAAAATGGGGTTTCCCTTAGGTTTGTGTCTAGCCATGAGTAGAAAGGAAGGAAGGAAAGAAGGGAGGATATAATTACAGAAAATCCTATATGAAACCATAAAACATACCTCAACAAAAGCTGGCATTCTTCGTAGACTGGTACCTTCTGACTTCTTAAATATGAGCCAATACTCTTAATATCATTAAAAATCATGTTGGGCTGAGACTTATTCTGTGGTAACTGGCCTGGAGTCACTTCCTCAAGCCATTTGAAAAATTTACATTGATTACCTTTTGGCTTATCACATGTATAAAAGAGACGGCCCTAAGCAGGAAGAAGATGTATAGAATTTAAGGGTTCAGTAGTAAGTTCTTGCCTATTACACATATTAAAACTTAGTGAAAAAAAAATTCTATTTGTGTACTGTTTTTTGCACTATATTTGTAAAGCAATCTATAAAGCCTGCCTGTTATTAATGTAGTCCAAGAAATAAACTTTCTTATTAATTTAAACATGTATTAAGAGTATAAAGTATTACTTTCCTATTTATTTTTTTCTTCATCAAGAGTATATTATTCTGAGAACAGAACTTATTCAAGAAGATAGGGAGGTGGTTCAGCATTAAGAGTACTTGTTGCTCCTGCAGAAGACCCAGATTTAGTTTCCAGCAACCACATGACAGCCCATAATCACCTGTAACTTCCAGTTTTAGAGGACCCAGCACTCTCTCCTGTCCTCTATGGGCTCTAGGTATGTATGAGGTGAACACACATATATATGCAGACACTCACAAATACACATTAAATAAAAATAAATAAATATTATTTTAAATGTATTTAAAGGGCTAGTAAGATAGCTCAGTAATTAAGAGTACACAGATTCAATTCCCAGGACCCACATGGCAATTCGCAACTGTCTGTAACTTCGGTTCCAGTGGATCAGACACCTTCACACAGACACATATACAGAGAAGACTAATGTGCATTTTTTAAAAAGTGTATTTGAAAATTAGCAATAAATTGTAATGTAGTGTTCCCTAGTTAAGTGTTCACTAGACAACTTAACATCTACTAGAAATAACTACTAGCAATATTTTTGTATTTCTTTCTACATACTCATTCATACACACACACACACACACACACACACACACACACACACACATTTTCTTAAAACAAAGTTCACCAAATGATGTATTTTATACTCTGTAACCCAACCCTTTTAACAGCATAGCATGAACCTGCAAACATGCTATCAAATAATTGATGGGCACTTATTTCGATCTATGGCCATGCTATTATTTACGAATACTTGCTTTTGACTTTTTAAGGTCAAATTTATATATTCAACTAATGATGCATACAAATAGAGAAATTATTTTATTGCTATTATAGGCAAAAGCAGTTGTGAAAATGAGTCAAAGCTATCAACATAATACTAACCCTCTTTGTGATACTAGGAATACACATTAGGTTACCATGGTTTTCTACTCTCTTGGCCTTGTCTAGTGCTGGTACAGGAACTTTCAATCTTCATTTCTTTCTTTCTCATTTCAGCATTTTCTAGACCCCCAGGCAGAAGATCCCACTTCTCAGTGTTGACACTGTAGCTTAGGCATATATATCCTTCCTATCTTATATGTGTAATTTTCTCTACTATATCTGTTTCCATCCACTACTGTGCAGTAAGTTCCTAAAAAGTTTGAAGGCTAACTTTAATTCATATTTTTGTATCCTGGAACACAGATCATTTATTTCATTAAAAAGTAATGAGTATTATGTTTATGATTATTATGTTTATGATTATTAATACCACAAAGAAAACTCATGTCATAGTGTCCAAGTACCTAAACTATGTATAAGGCAGTGTGTGGAGGGAGCAAAAGCAATACCTTATTTGGACCTTCTTTTTTAACCATGACAAGTTTGGCAGGTTGATTATGGTGGCAGGATGGTGAATTATTTTTTCTACCTCTCACTGTCTCTCCTTTTGATGATGTATAAAAGGATATGTCAACTTTGGAAAGTGCTTTGTACAGCCTTTGTGCCAATTCAAACAGCAATATATTCAGATGCTCTGCCAAAAAAAAAAAAAAAGAGCTGAAAATTAAATACAAATTATTTTATATTTGTATCAAATGCTATTTATTAGTCAATTTGAAAATAGCCTTTTAGCAGTCAACTGTAACACAATACTCTAACATCCATTAATTTAAGTATTTATTTTACTTTATGTTTGTGAGTGCCTGCATGTTTGTAAGCACACCAAATGTGTCCAGTGGCATCGAGATAAAAGGCCATTCCCTGGATTCCCTGGAGCCAGAGCTAGAGATGGTTGTGAACATCTATGTGGGTGCCAGCAACTGAATCTGGGCCATCTGAAAGAGTAATGAGCACTCATAACTACTGAGCCAGCACTCCAACTCCCTAGCATCTCTTTTGTACTTTAATATTGTCTTAATTTTGCCAAATTGGAACAAAAACAAGACAAAACAAAACAAGCCATCTTCACAGTCATCCAAATCATGTATCCAAGGCAAAATACTGCAGTCTTAAGTCCTTGTCTCCCAGACTCTGTTATACTCCCTAGAAAGCACGTTTAATAGCTGAGCCATCTCTGCGGCCCCTCACTGAAATATTCCAAGACATATAAATATTGTGTTTTTAGCAACCACATCATATATTTATTTATTTACCTTATTTTAATTTTAGGTTTTGAGACAAGTTTACTACGTCTCAGACTCTCAATCTCCTGCAGTCTCCAATGAGCTAGGATAACAGGCAGGTACCACTACAACTTGTAACAATTAATGTTTCAAAAGGCAAGGTCTGTTCTTATACCTCAAAACATTCAACCTAATTACTCATCATACTTAAAAGTTTCCATTGAAATGTAATGGCCTCCTTTGTTTCTACTTTAATAAATAAAAGTCAGAATTAAAAAAAATAGTACAATTTCCCTCTTTTAAAGCTGTTTTGATCTTACATTAGAATAAAGTTACTGATAGATACTACTGTAAAGATGTGCAAAACCAATCTCCAGAGGTGACTTTCCTTGAAAACCCATAAAGCATTATGTATTTCTGTAGTTCTAATACTCACACCAAGTAATTTCAGTCAGAATAAAAACATAACAGCCATACCTATGATGGAAGATGTAAAGATCTCTCTATAGTGAGCAGGAGACTGGAAAACAGCAGGTATGTGAACTTGCCTTTGAGGAAGATAAGCTGATATTATTTTCTGCCCATTTGGGAAACATAGGTCAGAATTATTTATCTCCTGAAATAGAATGATTCAACGTATTATAACTCAAAAAAAGTCACTGTTTAACCAACAAATTGATTTTCATATACATTGAAAATATACTAATTGTACTTATGATTTTTAGAATCCATGAAAGTTGTTTTTGTTTTATGGTCTAAAATAAGAAACCAGATAGAGTCAGAATGTTGTGACACAACACTCTTAACTCTTTTCATCAGCCTCTTAATAAGATTTTGAATATGTTTTGCTACAAGTAGATCATATTATATTTCTTTTTTTTTTAGATATTTTCTTTATTTACATGTCATATGATTTCTCCTTTCCCAGTTTCCCCTCCAAAAAAAACAAACAAACAAACAAACCAAAAAACAACAACAAGAACAAACCCCCTGTTCCCTCCTCCCTCCCCCTGCTCGCCACCCCACTCTCTCCCGCTTACTGGTCCCGGCATTCCCCTACACTGGGGCACAGAACCTTCACATTATATTTCTATTTCTGTCATGAGTATAATAATGACTCATAGCAAATTTGTAATAGATGGATGTGCCTTATCTTTAATAATTCAATCAGCAAGATTGATTTGATAGTCAAAAATAAAAACAATCACAGTTGAGATCAGTACTAGAAGTCATGGCAGAAAGAGAAATAAGAGCTAAAATTTAGTAAACACCTTTTATATGGCCATTACTGCACCAGAGACTTTCAAATATATAATTCAATATTCATAACTACTGGGAAAGGTGTAAAAAATAAGTATCTGACCAAAAAGTAAGCTGTTCCCAAGCTATTTTGCTTATTCTTCTGTTGGGACCACACATTAACTCAGGGTGAGAACGCACGCGAGAAAACCTCACCTGTGGATTTTTGACTCTGCAGTTTGCGCTGGCACAACTCCCTAACACAGTCTCAAGTTCCTCAGTCGCAGAAGTCTGATTTAAATTCAGAGAAAGAGATTTCTTTCTGGAAACCAAATCTTGACTGCTAAAATCCTGCTGCTGCTGATAGAGCATGCCTTTTATCATCTGCAAATGCACAGGGTCTACAGAGCTTCCACTCTTACCTGAGTGGCTAAAATGCAAGCCAGACAAGGCCTCAGCAAAGGGACCCTCTGTCGTGTCACTGGCAAGTCTGTTCAGAGCAGTTGAGTTGCACTGGGATGGATTTTGGTATTTGAGCCACTTGCTTTGAGTAGAACTCTTAGGAAGCAATGAAACATCTCCTGGAGTCTCATCCTGGACCTCAAGATCTGATTCTTCACACAGGTTCAACATGGAAGAAGCAGAAGGCTCTCCTGCATCATCGTCAACCATAAACGAACAAGGATCTAAGACCGCTGGCCCATCATCAGGTGGCAAAGTGACAAAGGGAACTGAGGTTCCACTTAGAAACGGAAACCTTTGGAGATTCTTACTATCCCGAAAACTAATGTTTTTCAATCCTGAAAGAAAAAATAATGCTGATTTAATACAAATGTTCAACCAAGCCTCACCAGGCTCTAGAAAACAGTAGGTACAGGCAAGAGTGGAAGGTTCTGACTTTCTGTGTAAAATAGAAAATAACCTAAGTCTCTTGCCCCCTCACAAAGTAAATGCTTTAATATCAAAATCTAAAGATTAAAAATTTAATTTACAGATTTGAAAACTCTTCTAAGGCTAACAAATATAAGTCCTTCTCTTTCCTTCTACTGAGCTAAGTATCTTTAATTTAATTACCCATTATATTTATAGACCATCTAAATTTTCAAAGCATTTAAATCTGAGAAAAGCTGTATCGTTCCCATTTTGCAGGTGAGGTAATGAAGGTCCAGAATGCAGTTTGTACCAAGTGGCAGGCAAAGAAAACACAGAGTGAGTTCATATCTATTCACATTCCTTCTGTAAAGTCCATAGCTCGCTTAATATGATGTGATTGTAACTACCTTTATGCTATTTATGAATTATACCTTTCACAACAAAAAGATTCTTAGCTTTATTTGTAAAATCTATCATATAGATGTGATAATGGGCTTTTGTCTAAATGAGTTTTATAATTCCTTCTTTCTATCAGCAGCTATTGGAACAGAGAAACTGGTAAAAAGTAAAAAGCAGTATTTACTGGATACATTAATGAATCAGCAAAACTGCATGTGAATTATATATTATTAAAGTTTTATCTAAAAATATTACAGATTCTTACTTATTTGACACAGTCTATTTCATAGGAAATATTTTTTTTTTTTTTTCCGAGACAGGGTTTCTCTGTATAGCCCTGGCTGTCCTGGAACTCACTCTGTAGACCAGGCTGGCCTCGAACTCAAAAATCCACCTGCCTCTGCCTCCCAAGTGCTGGGATTGATGGCGTGCGCCACCACCGCCTGGCCTCATAGGAAATAAATTTTGATGATCATTTGGGTAGTACAGTAGTGAGCCAGAGAATATTCTTTGTATAATCCAAAACTGAATTTAAAAACACTGACAGAAATAAAACTCTAATATAGAGCAAAGACTCATCCCTAGGGAAACTCTTCCACTCCACTGCCACGTGATTGCCTTCAGAGGGTGCTCTCCTCCTACTCACTCCCCTCTGTTGCCTCAGGTAGTCCAAGTTAGCTTTCAAGTACTGATCCTCCTGCCTTGTCTCTTGAGTGCTGGGGTTACAAGTATCCCCCCCCCCCATTCACATCTCCTCCTACCCTGCCCCCTTTTTCTTTTCTTTTTTCTTTCTTTTTTTTTTTCTTTTTCTTTTGGCCTCAACCGGACACAACCATGAAGCCATCTCTAGCTCAACTACTGATTTACATTAAATTATTTCCTTTTTTATATTAATTGTCCACTCACAACCAAGAAAGCATCAATCACCAAACCTAACTTCAGATTAAGAAAAAATACATTAATGAAATTATCAGAAAACAGAAGTTAGTGGGAAGAGATTCTACTGAATAAAATACTTTTCAAGAAGCAGAAAAGTTGTTCGAGGCCAGCCTGGTCTACAGAGTGAGTTCCAGGACAGCCAGGGCTATACAAAGAAACCCTGTCTTTAAAAACAACAACAACAACAACAACAACAACAACGAAGCAGAAAAGTCAAAATGGCCTGAGAGCAATGTTGGAGGACAACAGTCACTGAAGAGTTCCTGACACTGACAGCAGCCCAAAGCAGAGATGAAGAGGTTACACTAAGGTCAACAAGTGGTGCTGATGAGACATTTACTATGAGTCACTTCACCGAAGAAGGACAGAAAGAAGAGCCAAGTGTTGCCACTTTAGCTGCAAGAAGTACTATGACAGCGAACCTCAGAGGTAGGGAAGAGACAGCCGAGAAGGAAGCAAGAACCAGAGAGGAAGGTGTATTTGAGACAGCTCCCATGACAGAAAAAGTCCAAGGGAAGACACAGTGGGCTTCCTGACATTCATAGCCCAGTGTACTCTCACAGATAACAGCTGAGAAAGTGAAGGTCACCAGGGAAAGTTCTTGTTTTCAGAGACTCCTCAGAGAACTCAAGTACAGAGTCTTCATTTCTTGTGTTGAAAGAGAAAGTAGATGCAGGGCTCAATGCAGAGATCTTTTGTTCTGGAGAAAACACCTGTCCAGAAAAAAGAAAATCACTATCTAAAATGTTCTTATGCTTCTTTTTCTATTAGTTTGAATTCTAGTAACCTCCAGAAGTAACTATTCTAAGCACATTGGGAGCAAAGAACTATAAAATTTTCACAAAATAGGAGAGGAAAAGAAAAAACTTATTAAAATAAACAATACTTAAGTACAGAAGATAAAGATTGGGATTTATTGTGAAATGGGTGGCATTCTGATTTGGACTGGTTCCATTATGAGGATTTAGTTCTCAAGGTAAATCTCCATTCTAAGGGTGCTCGATCCAAATCTCATCTCATGTATGGACCTGTGCAAACTATATCCCAGCATACTCCGGGTCTGAGCAGCTTTCTCTTATTTTTTGGACTTAGGGTTATCCAAGCTGACATACACATTTTACAAGATATCCCTTCCAAGCGCAAGACTTTTAACATTTACTCAGACCTGAACAACCTTATAATTAATTCAATGCTATTCTCACTAGAACAGTATGCAAGTCATGTTGCAGCTTTCCCCTGAAATCAAAACCTAATGGCAGCTACACTCAATACTGTCCTAATTTGCCTTTTGTTGCTAACTACCATTACCAAAAGGAACTAAGGAGAGGAAATGGTTTATTTCAGCTTATACTTCCAGATCACAGTTCACTTCTGATAGAATTTGGGTCAGAAACTCAAGGAACTCAACCAGGGACCACGAAGGAACAATCCTTACTGGCTTGCTGGCTCTTATACAGGCTAAGACGGCCTGCCCAGGGATGGCACAACCCACATCTATCAACAATCTCATCTCAGTAATTTCTCAATTGAGGTTCCCTCTTCCCAGGTGACTCTAGGTTTTGTCAAGTCCACAATAAAGAAGTCAGGCATAGTATCACATGCTCTTAATCTTAGCATTCTGAGACAGAGGTAGGCAGATCTCTGTGGCTTCAGGGTCAACCTGGTCAGCACAGTGAGTACTGGGCCAGACAGCTACACAGAGACCCTGATTTAAAAAACAAAACAAGAAGCTGGAGAGACAGTTTAGCAAGTAAAAGCTGTGTCTGTTCTTCAACTCCTAGCACTGATATGGCAGCTTACACCTGTCTCTCCACTTTCAGGGGATCCAATGCCCTCTTCTAGCTTCCCTGGACACCAGACATGCAGGCAAATTTCCATACACAGAAAATTAAAAACTAAGGAAAAAGGAGAAATACACCCGCTCTCCTAGTACATTCTCCACAACTGACCAACGTTGTTTCACTGATCCAAACCCTCTAATAGTCCCCTTCTCTTAGTGTCCATGGCAGCTATGTGATATTGTACAAGGCCCTGCCTGCCCAGGCCTCCTGTCTGCTCTCTGACCTCACTTCTGTCATTTCCCTTGGACTTCACTCACTCCTCTTCACTATTTTACAAACTGGCCAACGGTCTCTTGCCATAAATTCCTTTTCCTCTAGGTACTGGCATGGCATTTCATCTCTACTCCAGTGTCATATTATCAGAGAAGGCTGACTTTACAACTATATAGAACTTCTGGGCCGGGCGGTGGTGGTGCCGCCTTTAATCCCAGCACTTGGGAGGCAGAGGCAGGCAGATTTCTGAGTTTGAGGCCAGCCTGGTCTACAGAGTGAGTTCCAGGACAGCTGGGGCTACATAGAAAAACCCTGTCTTGAAAAACAAAAAAACAAACAAACAAAAAAGAACTTCTGGTCTAGCCCATCGTACTGCCACCTCACATAGCTACATGATTACTGAGACCACCTGAGCCTTCTGAGTACTATGTATTTATCTGTTTGTTGTGTCTTAAGCTTCATTAGCATGTAAGTTCTGTGAGGTCAAGAATTTGTCTCTTTTATTCACAGTCCTATTTTGATATATAATAGACAGTAGGTCATTGCTAGTGAAAAGTCTCTTTGTAAGGAAAAGAAAAAAGAGCATCTGTTTACAGCCTGGCGACACAACTCAGTGGTATTATCATCCCTGTTCAGGGGTTGCCATGGGGTTGCCTTGGGGGAGGAGCAGATAATTAATAAACACATACTTTTTAGGAGTTAGCCTCAGATCTAATTTCCTACCTCTCATTCATTATTTAATTCACTCTGAATTGACTTCTACACATACTATTCCATAGCAACTGCTCTTGTTAAGATCACCAATGACCTCTAAGTAACTGATGAAATAAGATATATTTTTATATTCTTTTTATTAGAGGGCTGAGTAATAACTGACTCCATTCTGTAGAAGATATGACACAAAAACAAGAGACAATAAAAAGAAAAATTAATAAAAGGTATTCTAAGAAACAAAGAACTTTCTACATAGAAAAAGAAACAATCAACAGAGAGCACACACAGAACAGGAGAGAGACAGTCAACAGAGAGCACACACAGAACAGGAGAGAGACAGTCAAAGTATTCATCTGACAAGAGATCATAAGATGAAAGTTAGACAACCCAGCACCCAAACAATTGGATTTTAAAGTGACAATTGGTGCTGGGGCATAACTCAGTGGTAGAGAGCTTGCCTAGCACATGCAAAGCAAAGGTTCAATTTCAACAGCACAACTGAAACAACATAAAAAGTAAATGATCATGTGGGCCTGCTTGCCTGTCTTTATTTCTTTTCCCTCTTTCCTTCCTCTACCTCTCTCTTTCCTCTGAGAATCTGCACCCCATGTATGCTGTTATGTAAAGTTCAGTTTTTTTTTCTTTTTTGTGGTAATATCTCTCTTTAGCCTAAAACTTCTTACTTAGTCAGACTAGCCTTAAACTCTAAACATAGACTTCTACAAACAATATACAAATGTTGTATATTGAATAACAAATGGCTAACAGATATAGAAAATGAGATTCACCATCACTTGTCAACAGAAAACGTAAATCAAAACCACAACGAAAATTTCTCCTATTCCAATAAGAATAGCCTGCATATAAAATATTTTTAAGTTACAGTTAGAAATTAGAGCCGGGCGTGGTGGCGCACGCCATCAATCCCAGCACTTGGGAGGCAGAAGCAGGCGAATTTCTGAGTTCGAGGACAGCCTGGTCTACAGAGTCAGCTCCAGGACAGTCAGGGCTATACAGAGAAACTGTCTCGAAAAACCAAAAAAAAAAAAAAAAAAAAAAAAGTTCTGATGGTCACAATGTTGAGACAGAATGACCAGGATATTCTGACTAAGCTAAGTAAAACCAAAACAAAAATAATTGGTGGTCCCAATGATGTTAAGTCCACGAAAACAAGATTAGCAATTCTCAGAAGAACCCCCCAACCCCACCCTGTGGTGAATTTCGAAAAAGACCACAAACTGTCACCCTGACCTTGGTGACAACAATCTCCCTACCATCTAGTTACTCAGCCCCTACCCAGAGACTTTTCAATGACAGGTTCAAAGCTGGATAGAGAACTTGGCTGACTAAGCCAAGAACAACTCCCTGAGCAAGCCAACCAATGCCTGAAGAGATCCTTTGTCCTATATTCTACCAATCAAAGTGAACCAGCTAACCCTGTTGCTGAAATCTGCCCTCTGTAAAGTATAAAAGATGTATGCTTTCTGAGCTCATTGTTGTCTCACCTTGCATAGCTGAGCAACCCTACACATGTGGACCAATAAACCTTATGTTATTGCAGCGATCTTCCATCAATCTGTGATCTATGGGGTGAGCCAAAATTACAACACTACTACACTGTCTCAAAAATCAAACAGCAGGCTGAAAAAATGGTTCAATGGTTAAGAGTACTTTCTCTATAACAGTCTGGACCAAAGTTCAGATTTCAGGATTCATGCAAGCAGAACAGCCTATAAACAATTATAACTCTAGCTCTGAAAACTCCAAAGCCACGTCCTTGCCTTTCTATAAGCACCAGCATACACACACATGTGTATACATACACAAACTTAGAAAACAAACAAACAAAACACCCACAAACACAAAGACAGACCAGTGATTATCAGAGCTTGGGAAGGGTATTGAGAGGTATGCAGATAGATACAAGAGATAACATCTAACGTTCTGTGGCATATTCAGACAACTATGATTAACATTCAATTCAATATTTCATGATACCTAGCAAAATGTCAGGTGTGGGAATACACACTTTAATTCCAGTCCTCAGGAAGTTTAGGTAGATGGGTCTCTGTGAGTTTAAGACCAGCCCTGTCTATATAGTTTCAGTCCAGCCAAAGGTATACAGTGAGGTTATGCCTCAAAAATGAATGAATGAATGAATGAATGAA